>JAECUM010035975.1:0-42882 GCA_016617855.1 Megalonaias nervosa
ACAAGAGCTAACCAGTTCGAGGGATAATTCCACCTCGTAAGAAGGTGCTATTGTCTAGCCATCTCGAACCGGCTATGCCATGAAGTAGACCGGGAAGCTCTACCCGCTACTTCACAAATCAAAGGAAACCCACCCCGCGGAGTAGTCCAGGAAGCTCTACCTGCTACTCCTAAAGTCCCTCTTCCTACACCCACCCAGACAAACTAGCCAAACATATGCAAGGGGCGCAAAACAGGTGCTAGGGAAAACATACTAGCAAACACCTGGGTGGGATCCTGATGTCAACAAGCCAGTGTGGACAAAAGATTTCCCACCGTGGCCCCGATACCGCGGCAGAGAAGCGGGCGTAGGAGAGGGGAATCAATGATAGTCTTCTTTTGGCGATCGAAGACCTCTTTCGATAACATCTCTATCCACAAAAACAAACTCGATCCTTTGGTTCCTCCATCAAAATTAAGAACCAATGTAAAATCTGCGTGCTCCTAACGGCGGTGGGATGGCTGACACCCAGCTGATTGATATTCTTTCGGCAAATACACAAGTACACTTAGTACACAAAATTCCAACCTTGCAATACACTTAAATATAAAATTCTAAAACTAAGTACATTAGGATAATTGCACAGGTGGCTGACACATCATTGGAGATAGGGCTGTCCACTAGTACTACTGGACAGAATTTGACCAAAATGGGTCCTGGCGTTGGGCGAGTAGACCGTGAGTCTCCTCCTGTGACGTTCGGCGCCCCTCTTCCGGGGTCCTATCCTCCTTTGGCGCTGCCAGACATAAATAAAAAGTGCGACATCGCACATAAACACGGAGCTGTGACGGCACCATTCTCACAGCACCGACCAATTGAAGAGCCCGACCCTCGGGCATTAACCAGTCGCGAAAGCACTGAGTATGCGTAGGCGACTTAAATCCTTCGTTAGTTAAGAGTCGAGGCGAGTAATTCACCCAGACGATTTATTATAAACACATTCTAATAATGAACAACAAATAATCCATTGAGAGAGAGAGAGAGAGAGAGAGAGAGGGGCAGTAAAGAGACATAGTTACAAATGCATTAAATAATCAACGACAATGACGAGGAAATAAGGCGAATTTGGTATCTTTTGATATATTAACTTTATTTTTAAAAGTTTAGCGTCTATTTCAAAATCACAATCTCAGAATTCTAATACAGGATTAGGTCTTCTGGAATGAATAGGTGACATTACATTTACAAAAAATATTTAATTTTTGAACAGTATAAAGACAGAATAATTTGCATTTATAATCTGTTGAACTTAAGAATGAAAGACGAGGCGGAAACCTACTAGAAACACGAATATTTGTAACAAAATCGATTCAACACACGCACGGAATTGGTCCAAAGTAAACGTACTAAAACTGGTCGTATTTCAGTGAGAACACCAATAAAGAATCACGGAAAAGGCGTGAAAAATGAATTGAACCTTAAATCCTTTGATAAAACATAAATTCAAAATTCCAAAGTTTTAATATTCTTGGTCAATAAGATTCAAAATCTTTGTTTCAGCAAATCCAAAACACGAACAAATCAGTTTAAGTTGAAGGCACAGTTATGAGAAGATGAACTAAAAATTATATCTGTCCTTGAAAGCTCATGCACAGAATCTTACTTGCATAAATAAATTCACTCAACTTTCCTCCATTCAGTTAATTTCTAGCTAGGAGTAGGGTGGGTGGGTACAAACTAGCTGATGATGCAGGTTTAGAGGCTGGAAGTTTTTTCAGAGCAATGGTTAGTCCTCAGTTATCGACGAAGGAGTCCAGATTTCCAAAGAATCAAGTCATAAATTGTAATTTAATTCAACCATTGGACAATCCCTCTAGGCAGAGTCGTTCACGAGCTGTCAATTAGTTTCAAGAAATACCAAGAATTTTCTTATTGCTCAGATTCCTGGAAAAGCTCATTATGCTCTTCAACATTCGCTAACTAAGAGTTTTCCATTATTTCTACTATTTGTGACAGCTGAATATCTTCCTTTGTATAGGCACGTTCTAGTGGGATATAAAGCAGTTAACAACGCAAGGAATGACTCGCGCGCCAGAACTGTGAGGCGCCGTAGCGGACAAAAGCTGGTCCAATGAGAAAGTTGCAGTTGAAATTTCGATGTCTTATGTCGAGAAATCCAATATCACGTGTTGGATCAAATTGCATGTCCTTAAAGTTCCATTTCTTGATCGAGATTTTAAATTTTGTATATTGAATTATAGAGTGGTGGTTTAAAGTTCTATTTCCTATGTCGACGTTTCACAGGGTATATTTTGAATTACACAGCGGTGGTTGAAATTTCAATATCACATGTCGAGAATCCCTACTTCACACGTTGTATATAACTGTTTGTGATGAAAGTTCCCTTTCATATGGCGAGTATTTATATTTCATCTGTTGAATTTCACAGCAACGAGAAGCAACCTCCTTGCTTCAAAATAACGCGGTCGCTTCACGAGAACGACCTCTAGCGAAGAAATTCATAGTAATTCTCGACCTGTGAATGGTAACTTTCAAACTGTAAATTCATGAAATGTAATGGCGCCTCATAATTGAATACACGAATGATGTATCTTAATACTCGATATTATTTTGAATTGTTAAAGTGGACATTGTGTGATGTTAATTTTAACACCAACACATCATTTCACCATATAAAAATAGCAAGTCTGACAAGCACAATAAAATGTACGAAATGGAACTTTCAGCACAATTAATGTGATTCAACATTTTAAATTGAAACTCGACATATGACGTTAAAATTTCAACAACTGCCGTGTAATTCAGAAGATACAATCTAAAAACTCGACATTGGACATCGACGTTTCAACCAGCGCTCTGTAATTCAACAAATGAAATCTAAATACTCAACATATGAAATGGAATTTTCAACATAAACTCTTTAAACCAATACGTAAATTAAGAATTCTCGACGTATGACATTGAAATTTCAACCACCGCCGTGTAATTCAAACGACGTAATCTAAAACCTCGACATAGAAGATATAACTTTCAGCCACTACTATTTAATTCAACAGATAAAATCTCAACCTAGAAAATGGACAAACATATTGATACAACACGTGAAATTGGAATTCTGGACATATAACATTAAAATTTCAACGGCAACGTTTTGATTGGACCAGTTTTTGTCGTCTACGGCGCCTCATATAAAACCATCGATGGACACAGCGTTTGAAAGCTACTAGTCACGTGCAAACTGACTCAGATAGACATGAAAGGAACCAGCAGACTGATTAAAAGCAGATTTCCACAGTCCTACGTCAAGATCTGACAGCGGCTTCCTAGGGGTCATGTTCTGATGATCTTTGAATTTGCCAGTTGAAACGTAGCTTTCACAAATCTGAAAGTTAATCAAATCGTTCGGCACACACTGATGCTCTTCGACCACACTGCTCAGTCTTCCAAACGGGAAGGTATAAGACTTCATCTGATTGCTGATAAAATTAGCGATTGTGGTAATAGCATATGTCACCAGAACACGACCCCTATGCGGTAGCTGTCAAATCTTCACTTAGGACAGTAGAGGTCTGAATTTAATCAGATAGAAGGAATCAAATGAGCAGAATAAAAACATGACCGAGGGTTATGTTTCGATCCAATAATTGACTTAGACAAGTGAAGCGAGAGGAGTCTTGAAAACTACTGGCCATTAATACAAACCATATAGTGAACAAAATGACTCAAATTGTCTAATTAAATACTGCAACTTTCGTCATATCGTTTCTGTACATACATACATACATACATACATACATACATACCGTATGGAATCCCTTGACTTTAATTAAATTCGTCCAAATTATGATAAAAAAATTTTTCCGGACTTTGCGTGATTTAATGGGGTTGTCCCCTACACTTTCACGTGGTAGAAACCATCTTGCGATTTGTGCCTTTGACCAAAACGGTTAACACAAAAACGGTTTATGACATTCCTCGGTATGCGCAATTTGGTCTTTGACAGATATGCGGTAAGCTACATTCAACCCAATCGGTTGAATGCAGCACAGTGGGCATTGCCTTGGCTGAATGCAAAACAAGGGTTGACGTTCATGATTTGTGTAACATTTTTCTCAGTGTAATGCATCCTAGCGCGTACTGATTGCAGTCGCATGCAGAAAAATCACGTACTGTCTAGATCGCATGCTATTTTCTGTTACCATGTCGGTCGAAAATAGCAGAATGGAATGTACTGCGTGTAGCTCAATAAACTCTGGAAAATTAACCACGCATGTGTTACAAAGTAGATTTAACAGACAAGAACAATATGTGACTTAAATTAGATAAACGGCATGTTGTATATACTCGGCAAACTACGTTGAATCCACTAACAATAGCATAATATGAACTTCTGGCTCCATCATCCTCATTCGCAAAACTTAATTCTGATGCAACTCCCAATTAAAAAAAGGAAAAAAAAAAAACAAACAAAACAAAAAACGTTGTTGATGGGAATTGTGGCCCCCCCACTTGGGCAACTGATACGACATTGTCCATAAACAAACTTCTGAATATCTAACCCATCACTGGCGAGTGGCATATCCCTCACATAAAACAAATCGCAATGATGAGGCGATATTGTGCCGATCACGTGCAAGACACGTGTCTGACACGTGCTTTCCTCCTGATGATTGAACCTCACCCAGAGTGCATACCATACTAGTAGTGCTCTCTAACAGTGGATACATACTTGTAATGTGTCGATTTCCACCCTGAGCAACAGACGTTTGTAAGGTCAGTTCAGAAACCTTATGATTGTGTACCATCAGAGAAATTATTAGGCTTTTTAGTTATGTGATTTATCTAAAAAAATTTTACCCAATATAATGAGGATTCTTTACTTTTCGGCTAATCTTTTGAATATACCTATTGCAAAGACTGCAACATATTTACCTTTTTATTTTTAATTTGAAATACTTCATGTTTATGTTTACTCAGAAAAGTTTAATTTCCCAAAGAATCTTTTGAGCATACGTGTATTTACATTTTTACAACTTAAGTTTTAGCAGCACCACATAGCCATAATTGTGCTGACGTGTAATTAAACCTTAATATATGCACACATATTATCAAAGAAAAATTATCCGAAAATGGCAAAGAAGAACAGTACTTTTTGGTTGTTTTAATACAAATCAGTTCGATTATTGCAAAATATTTCTGGAAACAATTATAAACTTTTCTTAGAGCAAAATTGGACGCTATAATTATTTTTACTCATAGGAATGTGAGTTTTTACTTTGAAGCAAGCAAATGGAAATTTTGCACATTAATAATAGGTAGTTTTATTTTGATGTTTAATTCCTTTTTGTTTTCGACGCTATCACTTCAACATTCACATAATATATGACAAAGAGCTCAAATTAAGTAATATTGATAGCCTGACCTTTAAAGTGCAGAAAAATGTAACTTATGGAGATGTACAGAATACTTACATTACCTGATTATATAACATGGTATCATGTATGGTATTTTATATACATACATACATATATACATACATGCATGCATACTTACATATATACATACGCGCGCACACATATACATTACATTCATGCATACATACATACGTGCATGCATACATATATACATACGCGCGCACACACCCGTTACATTCATTCATGCATATATACATACATAGATACATACATAAGCGCGCACACACACATTACATTCATGCATACATACATACATGCATAGGCGCACACACATACACTACATACAGACATACATACATACATAAGCTCGCACACAAACACATTACATACATACATACATACATACATATATGCAGCATGCATGCTTGCATGCATACATACATACATACATACGCGCGCACACATTATATTCATGCATACATGCATACATACATACACACGCGCACACACTACATTCATGCATACATACATACATACATACGCGCTCACACACACCCATTACATTCATTCATGCATATATACATACATACATAGATACATACATACGCGCGCACACACACACATTACATTCATGCATACATACATACATGCATCCATACACACATACGCACACACACATTACATACATACATACAGACATACATAAGCTCGCACACAAACATTACATTCATGCATACATACATACATACATACATGCACACGTACATACATGCATGCATGCATACATACGGACAGACATACATACATACATACATACATACATACATACATACACAGGAATAACATAGAAGTTTGAGTCGCAAAGCCGAATTCTAACTTCCAGCTTTCTTTATATTACAGGCCACCCCGTACGCACATTTTCGCCTTGGCATGGTCTGGTGGTCTGCAACACTAAAGCCCATAGTGAGACTGAGCCTAGGTTCTTTTGTGGTAGGTTGATGTATGTTTGGTTGTTGGGATCTCCTGCTTTCCAAATTCCGCTATCGTCGGCAAACTGGGATAAACTGACTGAGTTGTCGATATAGTCGCTGAGGTTGTCAACCATTATGTTGAAAAGTGTAGGGCTTATTACGCTTCCTTGGGGTGTTCCGTTGTCCAATGTATAGGTGTTTGAGGTTTTGTCGCCTATTCTAGTTTTAATTTGTTTTCCTGTTAGAAAATTTGCTATCCAGCGGTGCATCCTTCCATTGATTCCATATTGATTCAGTTTGGAGATGAGTCCTTTTGTCCTCACGAGATCGAAGGCTTTTTCGAGGTCAAGGAAGATTGCTATGAGATATCTGGCCATGTCATCATAACGGACTCACTGAGCGTTCTGAAATCACTAGAAACAGGATCATCAAAAAGCAGGGGTAATATGCTACAAGAAACAATGTTAATTCTACGAGAACTGGAAACGGACCAGTTCAACGTGGAATTTTTATGGGTACCATCTCACATCAACCTATTTGGCAATGATAATGCTGACCACACAGCAAAACACAGTCTACACATCAACGAAGTCCAACCCATTGCTTACAGCGTCCAGGAATTATACAGCCATGTGGACAGAAAATAAACCAGAAATGGCAACAACATTGGGACACCACCAACAAAGGTAGACACCTGTATCAATGTCAAAAAGAAGTAATCCGAGGTTCCAAGACACCTAAAGGATTACAAAACTACGAACAACAAATCATCAACAGGATAAAAACAGGAAAAACACTACTGAAAAGCAGCTATGGGAAATTCCTTAAAGAAAAACAAAACAATAACACAAACTGTCCACACTGCCCAGCACCGGAAACACTCGACCACGTCTTTAACAGCTGCAGCAAATACCAAATACAAAGAAACAACCTCAGAGAATACCAAAACGAACCGGATCGCCGACAACATACCCAGCAATACTGGACAAGACCAAGAACAATAACATCGAGATCACCTACAAAAGTATACTTCTGTTCCTGAAGGAAATTGACAAAATTGGATAAATATGAATAAACGCGTAACACAAAAAAAACACACAAAAATGGACTATGGCACAGGGCCAGCCGTATGGCAAGTCTATAAAAACATAACAACAAACAAACACACCATACCACATCAATACAAAATGCATACAAAAATGGACTATGGCGCGGGGCCAGCCGTATGGCAAGTCCATAAAATAGGATGATCCATCTAACACAACACACCACAACAATACAATAGGAAAGCGGCACTTAGGACTAAAGCAATTGCTAGCCAGAAGACGAGTCCAAAAAATCCCTGGACTAAAGCGATTGCTAGCTAAAGGGCAAGTCCAGAAAACAAAACACAAAACTAAAAGGTAAGACCACCACACCACTCACAGATTATTAACCCTCCTTACTAACTCTTCCTATAAAAAAAAAATTATATATATATATATATATATATATATATATATATATATATATATATATATATATATATATATATAGCAGCAGAGAGGGTGGACCCTACAACTTTTTAGAGACCTTATTTTTGAAATTTAAGGGTTCCTACGAAGGCTGAAAAAAAAGTTTTTGCCTTAATAGTAAAAACTTCTTTAATTGATCAGATTTTTTCTGATTTTTTCACAATCTGGTCACTACGCGTATGTCGTCCACCCTCTCTGCTGCTATGGTTTTTATCCAAAAATTGTATCAAGTCCGTTACGATATCTTGACCTCGGATCATGTAAATTTATTGGTACAAAACCAAAGGGAGCAGCTTGTGCTTTTGAAAAGAAATTTTTAAATTTGTTCATGTCCATGTCCCCAGAACACCAAGTATAATAAATATTTTGCAGCGTATGATTATCTACTCCGTTGAACACAACTAAAACGTTACAATTATCTCTGATTACTTTTGGAATTTGTGTGTAACGCTGTGTAACATAAATCACGTCTGTGTTTTTATGTCTACCTCGTGAAAATATTCTAGCTGGATTTGATTGTTTGTCCAGCATAACATCATCATACACTACTAAATTATTAATGAATACATCCAGATCATCTACGGATGGTGCTTCATCAATATCAGTAATAAAGTCTATGACATTGTCTTTATGTAACGATTTTGCGTTTTCATTAAAATCTTTAAGTACTTCGTAACATCGCTGATCATCTACAGATGGCGCTACTAAATATAATTTATCCAACTTCAGCCATCGCATTATTAGATTAAGCAGTAATTGCGTCTTCCCACTTCCGGACGGACCTATTATAATCATTCTGATAGAATTCGGAAGCGCTGGATGGTGTTTTACTGGTTCTTGTTTTCGTGTCGCAGAAAAGTCAATTATATCCATATAATAAATAATATGATTCTATATTGTGTTCGATGCAGAGCACCTACCGATACTACTGGATTAACGACAATAACAACAAAAAATAAAAGACGTGCACTTACAGGCAAGTGTGTGAAATGTGGTACCAAGAAATATAAATTTATTGCAACAAAGACAGGTGGGGGTGATATCGCTGCTTCGTTAGGAAAATTACCAGGAACTCCATGGGCTAAATATTCCGGTGAGAAACATTTACCCGGATATAATTATTGTGGTCCTGGAACTCGTCTTGATATCCGACTCGATGATCAAGATCAACCAAAACCAGGAGAGTATCCAGTAAATAAGATCGATCAAGCGTGTCACGTTCACGATGTCGCGTATAAAAGTAAGGATTTGCAACACCGACATCTTGCGGATGTAAAATTGATTCACGCGTTAAATTCTATACCTAATAAATCTCTCAGAGAAAAATTAGCTAGTTTTCTAGTAAAAACTGCTATGAAAGGTAAACTGGTGCTAGGGGCTGGCAATTAATTATATAACTATCATAATGGAATCTGTTTGTTATTCCCCGAGAGGATTCTGGAGAGGTAAAGCAGCGATTAGTAAACTCGCCGAAGCAGCAAAAGTTTCACGTGATGTCGCTGCATCATGGTTAGCACGACAGGCAATATGGCAAATCTTCCTAAGTCCACCTAAAAAAATTCATTACGCGCATTTTGATGTTAGTGTTCCTAATGAAGTTCATCAAGCAGATATTTTGTTTTTACCACACGACACCATTAAAACACGTGGACGAAAATCACGCACGTACAAATACGCATTAACTGTCGTTGACATTGCGAGTAGATATAAAGAAGCGGAGCCATTATCAACAAAGACAACATCTGAAGTTGCATCTGCGTTTGAGCGCATTTATCAACGTGGTGGTCTAAGATGGCCACGGTTATTACAAGTTGATCCCGGTAAAGAATTTCTTGGAGTAGTATCATCGTTGATGAAGAAACGTAACGTTAAAATCAGACGAGGACATACTGAAATTCATCGTGATCAGGCAATCGTTGAACGATTTAATAGAACACTTGCTGAGCGGTTATTCGGGTATCAATATGCAAAGGAACTATCTACTGACTTCAAAGATAGATCTCGTGAATGGGTTGCAAGATTACCGAGTGTGATAGCTGCGTTGAATAATGAAATTACTCGTGCAACTTCCATGAAACCTTCTAATGCGATCAAAAAAAATATATACCCAATGGTTACGGACGACATGAATCTTTCTCTCAACCAGTATTAGGTAATGTTACAGTTAGATATTTATATGAACCTGGCGAACTTGAAGGCGGTAAAAAAAGAGCAACCGATCCTATCTGGAGCGTGACTACACATAAAATTTCTAGCGTAGTTAGATCCACTGGAAGACCTGCCATATACAGACTAGATTCTACTGCCCCTCAACGTGGATTTGTACGTGAACAATTACAAGTAATTCCTGAGAATACGCAATTACCACCACGTTCAATTTTGTAAACGTCCAGAGCCTCGACGTCGATTACACTCAAGACAGGTCAGCATCACATTATCACGTATATGACCGAGATCATTATTAATTCTGTCTACGGTAAATTGTCTTGGATTCGAATACTGCCATGACATATTACAGTTGCAACTTGCGCAATTATTATTCTGTAATTGTTTTAGTTTTATAATAAATTCAACATCAATATCAAAGTCATGATTATTTTTTTTTGTCAAACTGCTTATAACCAGATAGTTTTTTTCTCATTACGTCATTATTAACAGTTTGATCATTATTTTCTATAAAATTCATAATAACCCTATGTAGTTGAGATATTCTCCTGGCCCTAGAAACTGCGAGATAGACTAAATTCGACCATTCGATCCGATCATCTACAATCCAGATTTTAGTATCAGTTATAGTTAATCCCTGTGACGAGTGAATCGTTATAGCGTATCCTAACGTCCACGGCGATTTATTCATACTCAGCGCATTCTCAACGACATTAATATCGACTAAAATAATATCATTCAAGACAAGATTCTGCATCCTTGGTGGAACCAAGGCACCAGGAATTTCAACATCAATATTCTGTCGTCGAGTATCTGAGGGGCGATAACACAAAGGTACAGGTAGATCTGAAAACTTTTCTTTATGTAACAAAAATAATTTATCTTGTAGTTCATCACGAACTATCTTTCTACTCGCGACTATTAAATCAGCAGGCCTCCATAAAGTCCAAAATTCATTCATAGAAGTCTCTGGAATTACTTCTCGCAGTATCTCACATTGTACTCTGTCTGGCTGAAGTCTGATTAACTTTTTAAATTCCTTCAGCGGTTCATCAATAGCTCTATGGTCATCATTTATTTCTTCATAATAATCTACTTTATTCTTCAGCCATTCATGTGGAGACTGTCCAACAAAGGGTGGTGGTTGACCATTATCGCCGCACATAATCACAGCAGTATTCTTCAATGACAACCAATCAAGAAATGTTTTTAGTGTTTCTAACGACACCGTGCATATCTCGTCCCATATAATATATTTGGGTATATATTTTTCACCCATCCGCGATGGGGTCCATGTATCTCCGCACCATCTAAAGAAACTGTGATATGTACATGATTTTACTCCTCGTTGTTTTATTTCTCTAGCAAGTTTATGTGTAGGTGTTAAAACAATTATATCTGAACTATTATTCATAAATAAATTAATCGCACGAGTTGTTTTACCTGAACCACCACACCCATTAAGATAAACGGTCTTATACCTAGATACAGGATCGTACACAGATGGTGCAGATGACTTTAATATTTGATTATTATTTTTGTAATATGTCTCCACAATTTCAACATCTGCAGATTCAGAATAACTAAGTATATTTTCGTGTTTTATTCTCCATGTTCCCCATTCACCATTACCGAGTTTTAATAAATCTTTATATTTTTTATGTACATAAAATGAATCCGTAGCGACTCTGACGGCGTGACGGGGAAATTTATTTATCATCGATAGTAGGTTTATCGAAACATAAGCTAGCATCGAAGATCTTAAATGAGTAAATTGTGGTGACTCGCCATCAAGGTAGCTCACAATGGTACCTAGTTTTGTTCCATCTGATAAATAAGCATTACATCTGTTTATAAACATATTTTTCTCAGTTGTATCAGCGATTATAAAATCTAGTTCAGCATCGTCCATAATCAATCTTGTACACGCTCGTTTATAATCGTATGAACCACCTTGAGTAAACTTACCGATTATTTTTCTACCGAGATCCTTTGCAAATTTTTCATCATGCTCGTTCCTGCATTTATTTATTTTAATAATATAATCTTCATCAATATCAGGGAATTCTTTCCTGGTATCATTGATATTAAATCTATCCGGTTCTGGTAACCAAACTTGCTTCTGTGAATTATACGATATAATCGCTTCAGTTACTCTCAACGATATTAAAAATTCAGCATCAAGCATATACCGCAATAATACTATCGGAACCCAACGTCGCTCTGAAAAATGTCTTCCGAACCAAGCATAAGTAATTGCATGGAGATCTTCTCTAAACTCAAATGATTCTACGTGAGCAAATCCTGTTAAGTCAATATCTGGTAGGGATCCGTTTATCGCAACCCTGGTCATGTCATGTGTAGGATGTCCGAATCTCTTAAAGTACTTAGAACATACTCCATATCCAAGAAACCTCCCAGGATAACACGCTACCATATCAACTGAGATAACATCACTATGGTTGTATTTGGTGTTCCATAATCCACCGTGACCATATTCTATACAACTTTTCTTGACATCTTCAAGGAATTCTGATCGTGTCGTTTTCCATGAATTTTTCTCCTGAGCGAAATGGGCAGCAACCGATGGTACGGTAAAACAGTTATTCAGTAATTGTCCAACTATGACATCATCAGAGGTATATTTCAATACAAGATGTTCCATTTCTTCATGAAGAAATTCTGTACGATAAATATCACCGTTAGGCCGTACAAACTGATCGTAATGATCATATTCCGAGCTCTGAAATAACCAAACAGACACAGGGTCGTTTTTACTTATATTTCTGATAAAATCAAATATATCACCATCATAAAACTTAACTTTTCTATCTCGTGGAAATATCGTTACAGCTGCAGTCCATGCGTGCGCGTTATGATCAACGATTGTTATAGGGTTTCCATTTTGTATATATTTTGGTTCGTATAATATCTCTCCGGTTAGTGTTTTTACTGTTATTGGAAATCTTAATAACTTTTCTAGTTCAGCAACATCCTTAATAGATGCACCAGTATCTTTAACCGCCTCTGCCCATGTGTTTATTTTTTTATGTCTTAAATCTGTTAAACCATTACCACGTATCGCATTTGTAAAATGTTCTGTAACTCGTTCAGCTACGCAGTTTATTCTTGATATTTTCATCGGTTTGAGATCCGCAACATTAGGTTTATTATTTAGCGGAAATATTCCATACACAACTGCAGTTGCTGGATAACTCTGTATATAGTAAGGTTTATCAATGCCAGTAAGTATTCCGGGCTTAGATTTATTATTTAAGAAAACAATACTACCCCCGGACTGCACACGGACGGGATCGCGCTTATCACGAATAATCCAAATATCTTCTTCTGTATTTACAATAAATTTTATTAAAATAAAATATTTTTGATTATCAAGGTGATTAATAATTACTTTTCCTCGTTTGTCATTCATCATATTTGTAACATTTCCAACTCTGAATGTGGACCACACATGAGCAGCACCATCGTCACGAAATTCCTTTTTTGCTTCACGAATACGTTCTGTTACCGTTAATGCCAGATCCTGCATCGAAGTACTAAATTTATATTCTGATAGTCTGTCAAGGTCAAATCTAGCAGGGGAAGGTTCAATAACGGATAATTCCTCCATATTATAATTAGGGCAAGTATATATTTAATTGAACATTAATCTTTTGTATATGATTCAACCAAATCAATGCCACTGGTTAAAATCGGTTATACGTCTCCGTGTAACAGATCATGCGTGAATGAATACTGTAGTTATCATATGCAATGTGTCAGAAATGGAAGTCTAGGACCAAAACCGTGTATTGTGTGTAGTGCTGGAGTGCGAGGAAAAACTCAATTGTGTGCGCAATGCGGCGGTAAAAAGTACAGAGAGTTAAAACGATATTATGACAAAAAAAATAACGCTGACTCTCCTATAAAAACCGAAGAAGATTATTTGGCTAGATTTTCAAAAAACAATGATTTAGACAAATAAATATTATATACAAATGGAACAAAATGAGTTTGTGTCACATCCAATCCTTACTAATTATGAAGCATCTGGAGAAGGTGTGATTAGAAACTGCAGATTGAAAAAACCAGTCGGTAGTATTAGTAATACTGGTTATCTTAGATTTACTGCTAATGGCAAGAAAAAAGGATATTTATCTCATATATTTACCTACGAGTGTTATTTTGGAATGATCAAGGATGGGTATGTGGTGGATCACATCAACGGCAATAAGCTTGATAATTCGATTTCTAATTTACGAGTTACTACACAGAGTCAAAATTGTAAATCCGGAAACACGGGAAGGTGTAAATTATACAGAAAGAGAGCTATTAAATCAGTGAATACAGAGACTGGGGAAGAAATTAGTTTTGAATCAATTAATTCTGCTGCCAAATATTTTGACATAGTACCACGATCGGTACAATTTGTCGCAGAAAATATACAAAAATCTTCCTTTTCCAAAAAGATTTACACAAAAAATAAATTTTCAATACGTTTAGTCTACCATATTTTTAATGATTACTTGATACCTACTGAAACATGGTTGGGATATAATATGAGGTATCCATAGAAACATATCCATGAGAGATACCTACGTTAATTTTCCCAAGGGTTTTGTTTAGCCATAATTACAGTCACTGACTCTGTCAGGGGTCCACCTTCATCGCTCTCAGGATTGACAGAATCAGATAGCATAATCTTTCTTAATTGCATTACACGATTATCCACAATCTTTTTTCTTTCGTACTCGTGAGACAGTTCGGATTTAATATTTTCGATAGAACGTGCAAGAGGTGCAAATAGCTTTATTTGATTGTCGTTTACCATAGCTAGTGATTCAAGCATAGCTTGATAAATTAATTTTATAAATCTGTAGTTTGAAGATAGTGTATATTTATTATCAAATTTTCTCTGTTGCAGTAATTCAAAATCGCACATAATTTTCTGAGGGTCGAGATTATCAGATATTTTTTATTCCGTTATGTTTTAGTGTTTTAATAGCACAGATAATATCATTGATGTTTTCATGGTTCATTATATATATTTATTTTTATATTTAATATAAAAATAAATATTAGCTCCCATGACTTTTTTTTTGTCAGGGAGCTGTTTTGTGTGTGATATATGGTTTTGGTTTTGGACGGCACAAACATAAACTTATCCTAATGATTATATGGTTATGAAATATATACAGATGGTTTATGATTTTGATTTTGGACTGCACAAACATAAACTTATCCTAATGATTGTATGGTTATGAAATATATACAGATGGTTTATGATTTTGGACTGCACAAACATAAACTTATCCTAATGATATATATGATTCTATGAACATGAAATATATACAAATGGTGATGACGGGGGAATCTTGTCTACGTCCAACAGATTTTGTACACTCTCCCCCCATACAAAACCCCGGGAGTGTAAAAGGTACACCCCTCAAGGGTGTATGATAGGAGAGTGTATTTTGTCTGTTGTGGATATCGAGGAAATTCTCCGGGTTCCCCCAATTAAATAAGCATCAGTCGCCAAATACAAGATAATATCTTTAGCATTTTTTGAGACTCGAACACGCGAGAGTCTGTAGAGCTTCGATCTACGTCCAACCGTCTTACCATTTCGGCCATCGTTCTCTTATCAATAATACAGTTAAATTTAAGTATATATATAATATATTTATGCTGTCTCACAGAACTTGTATTACTAATAGAATGTAGAACTGTACTTCAGTTTTTCAAAATTCATAAAATAATTTGCGTGTATAAGTTTTAGTTCGTTAATGTAACAGACAGACGGACTAATACGCTATACACAACTGGATTTGTACAGGTAACGTAGTAAGGGAAATAATCGTTCAATTTACTCCGCAGAGAGATAGCCGAGTTATCTCGCTTTATTATATATACAATTACTTTAATCATAGAAAATTGATCATTATTCATGTATTTACTCATCAGATTATTTTTTTTTGTCCCCCCTGATTAAATAATCAGACGTTCTATGAGCGTATATACAAATTAATATTAAGAGATTCTTGTCTTAGATCCAAAATGTTTCCTGCCTGGTCAGTGAGTTTGAAATTTATTCTTGTCAGAAATGGATTATGAACTCGCAGGTAAACGGGGTTAATTGGTTCAGTTACAATTAAAGAACCAGGAGGAACCAATGGACTGAAACTGAATAATATGTACCCTTGCTGAGCTTGGCTAGATTTAGAAAGATCTACCTGATAGCTACCTTCAATAACATCGCATACCAGATTGATTGCAATTGTTGTTGTTATGTTTACAATGCCTGGCGATATATGACGTCCAGCACCAAAGAGATTGTTATTGTATTTTAGTATAACCGGTGGTGGGGCTATTTGTTTCCACGATTCAATTACTCCCGGATAATATTCTTCAATAAGATCATTTAATGATTTCTTCATTTCAGCGTTATTTAAATCTGGTATAACAAATGTTTGTAAATCTTTTTCTGTTTTTTTATAATGATTAAGAAATAATTTCTTCAAATTTGGTCTTGTGTAAGGACTATCTAATTCAGTAGTTGTAACTTTCATAATACTTCGATCGGCGATATATAAATCGAATAAGATACCATTTAAATGTTTTATTGACTCGATTATTTGCTGCTTTACACTTTCATTATAATGTTGTGATAATGAAATAAGTAAATTTCTTAAATCATTAAACATTTTATCGTATTCAGGTTTAAGAGTATCTAAAAACCATTTAATAAATTTTTCATCAACACTCTCTCGATCTCGCGCCCCTGGCGTCTTGATAATAGTAAATATTGATCTAATTATCTTGGGGATCCTTTTACCGTCAAAATCGGTAAAGTAGTATGTATCATCGTTTGGATCATTTTTAAATGATATATAATTCCATGGATGTTTTTCTCGATATTCTGAATTTTTAATGAATTTTTCTTCACTCGTTTTAAACTCATTTTTAGTTGGTTCTGAAACTCCATTATAAACAGGTGCGACATCAGGCCATCCTAACACTGATCTGATCGAACTTTGATAAATATCTACGGAGTAATCAGGGGAATTTATTTCAATAACCGCAGATAGTGTTGGTTCGTGAACAGTAATCGCTATTTTAGATTCTTTCCCTGTGATAGATTTAATTCTGCGTTGGAACTCATCATTAATCTGTTCTATTTGATAACTGCCCATTGAAATTCCAACAACTTGCCAATCAGGTGTTCCATCAGGTTTATTTTTATTCGCGAATACCAGTGAATTATTTGGTTGTTGTCCACCAAACGGTTTTGACCTGATATTAGGCCAACTATAATAAACTCGTAATTGCGCTAATGCTATTTCCCTTGCTGGAATTGCGGTTGGAAAATTAACGCTAAATTCAGGATTGGTTGAACTTAATGATATCATAGTAGTTTTTGACGGCGTTGTATTAGCCACGATCTGCTGAAGTAATTGCGACTCTGACATTATTATTATCGTTATTATTTAATTCTCAATCTTTCCGTCACTAGAGAACGCGTCGCGTTCCACTATGAACGCTTCATCGTATGTTTTCATTATCGTTACGAACTCCTCATCGGATATTTTACCATCACTGAGATACGCTGAAATATACGAGCATAATTTAATGTATGCGGCTGTTGCTGTGTGCAATTTCATCACGTACTCGTTTAGTTTATCATTCGTACACGTAGATATTTTTTTAGAGATAATACTGAAAATATCTGCACATGTTGTTGCCGTTGAAACTATAATCGTTACAACTGCAGGCGCTGTCATCGTTATTGTTGATAATAATAATCCAGTTCCAGCAATGACAGCAGAAACCGAGTATACCATTATATCAATAACAACCATACGACGACGATATTTTTTTACCTTTATCGTGTAATCGTCGATGATATTTTTTAGTTTAGTTTGACACTCACATACTTGAGTGTATCTGTGACGTTGAACGTCGATAAATGATTCTTGATTCATTATACTTATCTAGATAACTAATTGAGGAGTTTCAGCTACAAACTCAATACACCACCAATAATCTGCTGTGGTTAACTTTTTATCATTCGCTATTAGCATAAACGTTTCCTCGACATCTTTGTTTAACACTATAGACACAGTTCCAGAAAAACTATCGGTTGAATGATGCCACGTAAATGTGGTAAATATAGTAAATTTTTCAGCACAAAATATAGATAATCTGTATACACCAGTAACCTCTGCGGTATGTTTAAGAGTGTTATTTTCCGGTGTCCATGTTGCTTTTCCTGATGCGACTGTGTACACGATATTGATGATCTGCTTGTGAGGAATTTTAACGAGATTAGTTTTTTGAATAATGTTAGGAATACCACTAATGATATCGTTGAGTCTTGCGTTAATGTCAGCGAGATTAATAATAACATTTGGTGGAGTTCCAAAAAAAATCATTAATATTTCTGTTTACATTTCTACGAAAATTTAGAAATGTTTGTATGTGATTATTATATTCAGTTCTAAATGCAGCAATTCCATCATTGATAGTCGTTAATGAAGTAGTTATTGGAATTTCCTTATCGTCGACGTATTTCTTCGTTGCAGCGTCGAAATCTGTTTCTGGTGTTCTGAGATTATTAATACCATTACTATTCATGTCGAGAAATGCACGCATTATACCACCGCGTACTGACACGTATTTGGATTCTTGATTATCGACGTATTTTTTTGTTGCTGCGTCTGTATCTGCGATTGGATCTCCAAGATACGTAATTTTTCTTCCTGACATAATAATGTCACTGGTAAATACATCACCAGTTTTCTTAACATAATCGTTAACCGACTTACCGGAATCCTGTATTTTACCCTGATCAGTGAAAGTAACGACATTATTAACAACCGCGTTGGGAATTCGTACAAGTACATCTAGTAGTTGTATGTTACTCGTTTTTAATCGTCCTTGTTTATCCTGAAAAATGACGACTTCATTTTGATCCACACTCGTGATATTTAATAAATCATCGATTTCATTTCTGAGCTGATCAAGGGTTGCATATTTAGATAAATCGACCTTCTGAGCTCTACCTGAGGATCTTCCATAAATATCTACCATTATATTTACTGATATCAGTTTAAGTGTTATGACGTAGTGTAGTGAACGCGTGCACGACTTTATGAGGCGGTGCTGTTGATTTTGATACAGCATCAAGCATTACGGTAGGTAATTGATCGCGCATAAAAACACCTCTAAAATTTTTTATTTTTAATTGCTTAGCAGCATTAAGTAAATCAAAATTGGACATAGGTGATATTAGTAAACTGTCCCTGGTAATCTTAGACCTTTTCCGTACCAGTGTGGGGTCCCTGGTAATCTTAGACCCTTTCCGTACCACGAAGGCGGGGTTCCTGGTAATCTTAGACCTCTTCCCTTTTTTTTGATTCCCTTTCCTGTTGCTTTCTTTAACGCCATTCCAGCAGCTGTTCCAACAGCACCTAGCGCAGCTGCCTTTGCAACAGCTGGTACTGCAGCTGCTATTAATGCTGGTATTGCTGTGAGAAGTGGAAATATACCACCCGTTTTAGCAATATCTTTGATGGCGCCCGCAGAAAGATTAAGTTTGACGCCTTTATTTGATTTTTTAGCGTCGTTGAAGTTTTTAAACTGACGCTCGGTCAACGATAGTTTATTTGCACCAGTCATTTGTTCTTGCTTTAGCGATATTTTTATTCCACAGTTATTTTTTTATGCTGATTGCAGCCTTTTAATCTGACCAGGAGTCAGACTCACACTAACGTGATGATATGACATTATTAATATTATGAACGATCTAATTACATGTTTTCTACTGGAGCATCAATAACTCTCATTCGTCCACCAACACCTTCGAGTAACATCGATTTATCGCTGAGTATAACTGCAATTGCTCTGTAATTTGCAATAGCTCCTATTGTCACACGAGCTCTGAAGTGTATATCAACTACTGATTGTCTGGTTAAATCTAAATGTTCTAGAGAAAAATAATAAATCGGATACAGCGTTGTAAAATCTAGCTGCGATATTTGTAAACCAGTATCAATATTTTGATCACGACCCATGAATGTCATTAATCGATGATATACACGTGCTACATGATTTTGATCGAAATTCAGTAATATATCTTCGGATGGTTCTTGATGTCCATTTATCCTTAATGAAACTTCAGAAACACCAAGTTTGTCAAATATCATTATACTTTCATCCTGATCGTTTATTCGTGCAGTATTTTGAAACGCAATAAATATATGTCTTGGTGCAGAAACACCTTGCTGAGAAGCTATCTGCCATGTAAATAAACCATCAATTGCACTATGAACAGCATCTGTGGTCATTGTTAACCATGACAATGTTGATTTACCGCCTTGACTCATAAAAGATAACAACCGGTCATCTTCGGATATTGACGGAGTCATCACTGGCATCCACAGGGAAAGTTTTGTTAGTTCTACTTTACCTGCAGCAACTGCAGCATCACTCCATATTGCATCATTATCATCACCTTTTCATACTAGTACAACTGTGTGTTTAGCTCCGAAAATGACTTTTCTAACATTTCTACAGAATCCAAAAATATGTGACAGTGGAATTGCACATGAAAATCTTCTCCTATCATCTTTTAACATCGATTTACGTACTGCAAATCCTAAGTTGAAATCTGGATTTGGAAAAGGTAGATCTTCAACAGCAGCAGCAACAGGAGGAACAGCTCTATTATTTGGTTGTCGAAAAACCTGATTTCTACTGTCAGGGTGGTTAGTTGTATCCTTGACAAACATCATTGATGGACCAGCTGATCTTGAGTAATCGTCGCTGTATCTCGCAAGACCTAGTATTGTCGTGGCAACGTCGACGTCCTTCTGGATTGATTCAATATTTTTTCCATCAATCATATACGTAGCGCTATCAAATAACGCCATAATACCATTATTAACAAAACCAACCCTATCATCAGCTCCATATACTACTGGTGCTAAAGGATTGGCGTTATTTAAAATTTCACCTTCGACTTCAATAAATGCCTCAGCGGGTAAGAAATACCTACTTGTATCCTGAACCTGTAGTTCGATTCGTCCACGCTGATCTGGAATTCGTGCGTCGTAAGAATAATACTGATAATCGCGCACAGACTCATCTTTGAGTACTGGTGCGTCCATGTCAAACGCGGGGTCAGATATGCGTTTAAACATCTTTATTATTATCGTCTTCGTCTAACTCGAAGACCACTTCCCGCTATCAGACTAGCGGTTATATTTTTTTCCTTTTCCGACATCGGGATATCAGCTAACTCCGCTAGTTTTTGATTAGCTGCTTGATTTATTATTTTACTGACATTTGCTGGCATCACTTCAGTGCTAGGTAATTTCACAGGTCGGGTCGGTCTGCGTATTAATCGTGATAGTCTATCTTTGATTGCTGAAAACGCTTTGCTAGCGAGATTACCAACAGCGTCTATACCCTTTTCACGAACAACATCAATAGCTTTCATTCCTAACTGCTTTGCAATCGGTATTGCTTTTGGGGCTATCCTTCTAAACAGACCCTGAATAACATCACCTAGTCCATCTCCGTAGGTCGTTTTGTATACAGGTAATCGAGAGTTTATTACCCTGACCATGGTAGGTCCACGTTGAGTACCATGCACGATCATTTTATTATTAACTGTTTTTATCACTAATTACATACTTAGTCACTATAATAATCATCGGCGATTTCATTAATGAGGGATCGATACACATTAATATCCATGATGCCGCCTGTAAATAATCGTTTGCAAATATCAGCTACTTCATTAATGATTTCTGGGGAATTATTACCAGCTCATTTTCCTCCGATGAGAATTTCTAGTCGATCGACATCAGCAAGAACATTATTGGGACAGGTAATAAGACCACTTCCTAAACCACTTCCAGTTGCGCCGGGAGCGTCTTGAAATTCTTCCTCAGTTTGTCGTGGTGATCTCAATCGTCTTATTATTTCTCGTCATTCTTGTTCTCGTTGTTGTAGCTCTTGTTCTAGTTGTTGTATATTTTGTTGCAGTTGTTGTACTCGTTGTGATGATGGTGTTTTCGGTAATTCTGGATAATCACTTCGTGATTGCTCAAATGGTTTTGGTGTTTTTTGTTGTTGTTGTTCTATTGTTTCTTCCTCCTCAATACGAGGTGGTCTGAACAGCAATTTTGCTGGCGATAATATATCTCCGGATAATGGCGCTCTTTTAGCCTCTTCGACTTGTCTCATAAAAGTTTCAAAATCATTTTTATATTTATCAGTGATTCTAGATATACCACGGGACTTTCGAAATATAAAAGGAACCCAATTTTTTTCAGAAACACTAGCGGTGTCTGGATCTAATAACATATCACGATGTTGATATCCTGTTGCTGCAGCCGCTACAGGGTTTTCTCGAAGTATCTTACGACCAACTTCGGTTAATCGGGCTGGTGGTTTTGGCTTTGGCTTTGGCTTTGGCGTAACAATATCTATTACGTCACCGACCTCCTCACGAACTTTGTCAATACCCTCAAGTACTTGTTGTACTTCTTCTTGTAATTGTGGTTGAGCAGCAGCAATTTCAGCTGGAAGTTCTCGTAGAATCTTTTTTGTTTTTTTAGTTCTCTCCGCTATTTTTCCAGTTGCCTCTGCAATTTTCTCAGATACTGGAAGAAGAGGTTTAGTTGTCTCTGTAATAGGTTTAAATAATTTTTCTGTACCTTCTGTAAATTCTACCTGAGACTCCTGACGCGATTGTAGTTGTTGCTTAACAGAATCACGAACAGGTAGATATTTTTTAATTGCCTCTAGTCGCTCTCGAGCTAATTTAGCTGAGTGTGGTTCTCCAATACTCATTATTGATAATATCTATATGGCTGTTTAATTCATAGCAGCAGTAGAGCTAATTTAGCTGAGTGTGGTTCTCCAGTACTCATTATTGATAATATCTATATGGCTGTTTAATTCATAGCAGCAGTAGAGCTGCTGAACGACCAACGCGTAGTGACCAGATTGTGAAAAAATCTGGTCAATTAAAGAAGTTTTCATTATTAAGACAAAAGTTTTCATTATTACGACAAAAACTTTAATGTCTCAGGCAAGTGGTCTGTTCAGCTCTACTGCTGCTTGATAATATGGCCTGCTTAATTTTTTTCTGGACAGGTAAGCTCTCCACCTTCGAAGATTCCATCAATAATAAGTTGTTAACTGAAGTGACAACCACAGCAATACTTGTCTCATCCACATCCTTTACTCTGCCACTAGCCCATGACACTGTTTGAAAATGCAGTTGCCCATACATTTTCTGTCCATTTAATGCAAGTCACATTATGACCTGGATTGTACCCATCATAATTTAGACAAGTAGCATGGCTACCTTCTGGCAGCTTAAAACATTTGCACCATGTGCATCTAGTTTTGCCCAAAGTGTGACACATCTAATTAAAGAGAGCAAAACGACAGCATGGACAGGTGAAATTAGTCAAGCATCTCATGAACTTAACATGAAGATGCTAATGACAAATACAAGTGTCCAACAAAATTACATGAGTGACTTTTATGGTATGTGATACAAGAGAATTATTTGACAGAATTCATATACTAGGTCAAGTACTAAGATTCAGTATGATGTGCTATAGAACCTAGTGTAGGTAATTTAAATGATGCAGACATGTATATCATCAGACAAAGTTAGACCAGTAAAGTGTGAATTATTGGACAGAACTGAGAAACTGAAAAAAGTAGTATATACTTCCCTGTGTAAGAAAACTCCAAAGAATCTCTCCAAACATAAAAATGACACAAATGGAAAATGGTTTTGTGAGGATTCCAAAAGAGAGTGCTTCCTAGCACAAGCAGAAGCAGTAGTTGAACAGATAGGATTCAGCACCAACCCACCTAAGGCGAGATCACACTTGTCTGACTCCCACCTAGGTTGGCAGATGACTGTTAGTACTTTTGTTCCAAACATCTTGCTTGAGTTAGCTGGACTTGAAAGGTAGAGGTTGTACTCCTAATGCATTCTGGTCTCATAAAGTATTTGATGAAGAAATAAATTAATAAGCAATGATGAAACTAAATTAGGCCAATTCCATGGAATCTGTGACCATACCTTTATTATAAGAAGGCTACAATGTACTGATGGGCTTACAGTGAGGGCACATTGCACAATCATCATCATTCAAATGACCTGCTATTTAAGAACAAAAATCTTGCTCAAATTGTCAAGTTATCATCTTCATCATTGTCACTCAAATGACTTGTTATCCAAGAATGAATATCATGCTCAAATTGTCAAGTTATCATCATAATAATCATTCAATTGGTAACATACTTCATATCCTGCCACAAGCAGAGTGAGAACATTTTATTGTATTAAATCTTCATTCATACTGTTTCCTTCCTCATCTTGGGCCATCACAAGTATAGACAGCAGATCTTTTGGGGCTTTTATATCTAAAAGAAAAATTTCTAAATATAGTGAAACCTCTCAAGACTAAAATTTCAAGGATTCAAGTGAAAGTTTTGGTTCAGAGTTTTTTTTGACTCAGTGAAGTTCTCAAATGTCACTTAAATGAGATTGAGATGTAGTCAGTTAAAACTATGTAAACTTATTAGTGACTATATTATATTTTATTAATATAGTACTGTCTTCATAGAAATTTTGTTTCCACATGTACATTTATGTAAATTTCCATGATTTTACAAAACATTACAGTGAAAGAACAATTTCAAAAGTCAGCTGACTGAGGATTTCAGTTTAGTGCAGTTTTGGTCTTCAGATTTCACCATATAAATAAATGTTGCTATATAAAGGCAGATGCAAGAACTTACTCTATTCTGACAAGATCTATCGCTGTTCATAATAAGGTATTCAGACAGTATCTACAATCCTTATGTTCCATCTTAGAAGAAGTCCACTGCCAAAAATGAAAGGTGGACTGCCACCTTCAAACAATTACTGCTACCTACCACAGCCATTTTTGAAATATTATATTGATGGACAGATTGAAAGATGAAGATGCACTGCAAAAGATAGCACTTGCTAAATTTGATCTGTGAGGCCTTGAGATAAGTTTGATGAAACAAAAGTTTTTCTGACAAATAGGGTCATACCCCTAAACAAAAAGCTGGCCACAGCTTGAATGTCAAGTTCACCCTTGAGCTTTTGGTAAATTGGTGTTTTACACATCAAAATGTATCTACATACCAAGCAGGACATCTCTGTGACCAAATGTTCTTGAAAAACTGACCACATGCAAATCTTTATCACTTAGGTTAATCTTGGGTGTGGATGGATGAATGGATATACTGATTCATAGACAGGCAGACATGCAAATGGATATCAAAGTGATTACTATGTACAGCTTCCAAGAAGGCAGATTTGATAAAAATGGTAATGGCATAAAATGGTGGCAATCACACTCTGATGCAAGAGGTAATTAATATAAAGATGTACTTTTAAAATTCACTTAAAATTCAATGACCTCAAGTACTCTTATGCTGCTGAAACCAATGTTTAAAAATAATAAGCACATGTCCAAT
The DNA here is from genome assembly GCA_016617855.1 of Megalonaias nervosa. Taxonomy (NCBI): domain Eukaryota; kingdom Metazoa; phylum Mollusca; class Bivalvia; order Unionida; family Unionidae; genus Megalonaias; species Megalonaias nervosa. Next base: position 25,615 of record JAECUM010035975.1, read on the forward strand.
GTTTAAATAATGATGCTGAATGATGAAAATTAATATCTTGTACAGCAGAAGGTCTCATGGATATAAAGCTGCTGCCAAACTCAGCTAAGTCCAACAAAACATGGCAAAGATATGTTGGAAAACCAATTATAAATACAACAGTCCCTCTTCATAACATGGTTTATGGAAGCCATGAAGTGGACCACTTGTAAGCAAGGTTGCCTTATACCAAAGTAGTTTCAATACATGTATAAAGCTATATTAATCCTAACAGGAACATAGTGAATGGCACACTGTATGACCATCCCATATTGAACAGTCCTCTGTGTTGGCACTGGTAGGGTGTGGTTGACTCTGGAGATATCTCATGATTAGGTCTCAATGATCTTTAACTTTGGTGACAAGGTATGCAGTCCTGAATGAAGCTAAATTGGAATCATTATTATCTTATTAGAATTACTATGACCTCTAACCCAGAGACACCAGAATCTATAGGTATTATATTGCCTCAAGTGTAAGCCATCCATGAAGTTTGGTCAAGGACCTTACTCCACAACATGGGTTATTCTGCAAAACCCATTTCTATTTAAGTCACAACGACCTGACCATTACCCTCTGACCACCAAACCAACAGACATCTTCCATTCCTCAAGTGCAGGCCATCCACAAAATTTGCTCTAGGTATGTGATGTATAACTAATGTTACTGCGCAGAAACCATTTTTCTTTTTACTATCACAGTGATTTTGACCTTTGGGCCCCGAAATTAATAGGCTTCTTCTTCATCCAAAGTGTAAGCCATCCAATCAGATTTGTAACTGAAGATGGGGGTCACCGTCAGAGTTCAAATTATTGTGTGGAAATCATATTTCTAGTTTCAGTCAGTTACCTTGACTGTTGACTTTTTGACCCCCAAGTCAATAGGGTTTTTTCCCTTACCACAAAGTTTTATAACTGTAGATTGCAACAAACACATTTGCATGCAGAAATTAAATTGGTAACAGAAATGGATATAACTTAATACATCCTGTTTTCAGGCAGTTGTATAGAATGGGATCCATAACCATATCTGTAAGTGACCATGCTATACTGAGGCACTCAAAATAGAGGAAGCACTGTAGTGATAATTTTTCATGAGATTTATATTTTTGGTTTAGATTACAGACAAACCCCAAGAACAAAACAAACCTTTCTCATTAGACTGGTTTTGAAATTTTCTCCGTTTTGCTTCAATTGTTCTCTTGACAGTATCTGTGACAAACTGTACATCATTCTTCCGCCTGATATTTTCTTCTGTGGGTAGGTATGAATAAAATGGTATCACTGAGATCAACCTGAAACCAGATTGTAATCAATGATTACCAAACTCACCTCTCCTTTCACTAGTCTCCAGTCACCTTGTAAACATTATCATGCAGAAAATAAATTTACACTAAAGTGATCATGGCCCCTTTTTTTTACTAAATATATTTTTGGCAATAATTTTTCCACAGTTAAACTTTCAAAATGAAATATGAATGATTAATTTGTACTGCACAGACAATATTATGCTGACATCATGTGTAACTACTTCAAAAGTATCTATCAACCCACCTGCCTACCTACATATCCACTGTGACAGGGCATAAAAGACAAGTATCTACCTACCCACCCACCTACCTACCTATCCACTGTGACAGGGCATAAAAGACAAGTATCCACCTACTCACCTACCTACCTACCTATCTAGTGTGACAGGCCATAAAAGACATATCAATCTAGAGATAATAAGTTTAAAAGAAACAGATGTGAATGTTGTTTTTGTATTAATTGTTGAAAACCAGTGTAATTACAATCTCCCTGAAAAGCTATTATCATTGTCTACCAACACAAGTCAGATTTTACTGAGTGAAAGTCACATTATGTAACCTTGAAATGGTAACCAACCCTATACAGTTAATTCGTCAATAATTACCTGGATTAACCACCACAGGTGAGGACTTACATGAAGAACAAACAGCATGCAGGGGTCGAGCTAGACTTAAACTTTAGGAAGAAATGGCTTTTCCTTTTGGAAAGAATAGGGAGAAATGGGAGCAATGCAAGGAATGCAATATGTGTGTGTGTATGTGCATGCGTGTGTGCATGCATGCATGTGTGTTTCATTCTCTTATTTGAATTAATACAGGCATTGGTTAAACAGTATTTACTTCACTCCTTTTTTTCATATTTTCAAAAAAATGAATGAGGTCAGAAAACAACTTTGACCTTATAGTGCTTCTTGAATTCCACAACAAAACATTGTTCCAAATGTTTCTGACCTACATAACTGCATTTTAGGCTAAATCTGTTTAATCACATAATATTCAGACTTTGCTTTCTATGAATTGTATATTTTCCTTAATACCGGTATATATACCCAATGGTTTATGAAAACAGACTATCTAATAATGTGATACTTCACAGTGATGTCCGCCATTATTTCCCCATGACAGGTTCAGTTTCGTACTGAAAAGAATGCAAATGTGGCAGTTAAAATTTTCAAATATTTTTTTTTTAAAGTCAGAAACTACTTTTATCAAACTCTATTCTTAAAACAAAAATTGCTGTTTACATAATGATGTTTAAATCTTGAAACACAAGCTTGTATGTTTTCATTATCAAATGAGAACTTGCAGAAATCGGGCAATGACAGGTGCCAACTTGCTTTGGAAATAGTTAATGTCAGTCAGCTATAAAAACACATGCCTGTGAATGTGGAACAGTTTGTCAGCACAAATGATATCAACACCAGCTATACGAGTCAAGCAATACATTTCACCTTGAGCTATAACAACATTGGAACTACCTGGCTAGGGTGAGGGAGCATCTCAAAAGTGTTAAATTTCTGTCACTCACTGTACAACTAAAAAACCATGGCAAATTTGTTTCCATTTTCCTAACAGAAGAAGGTTAAGTTTACAATCCTTAGGCTACTTAGTCACCAACTTTGCTCAGTAGCATGACCTCTGACCATGTAGCCCACTCACCTAATTCCTATACTCATTCCCATGTAAAATATTACTGAGTGGGTAATGTAGCACAATATATGATGTATAGCAATTAAAATGGAAAGTTAACCATTAAATAAACATATTCATTCCTATTTCCAAATGGCAGTGGTCAGAAAGGGAATTCATGAACAAAGCTTGAGAAATAAACTTAAGCCACAAAATTTTTAAAAAAGTCAGTGAAGTATGAAATATAGATCACAGTGACCTACACTTGTGACAAGGGTGTAGTATTCATGAAAATGCATCCCCTCACCAAGTTTCATGATTTCAGGAAAAACAATATTTTATACAGTGTGCAAAGAACTGCTAACTGCCAATGCTTAACCAAGAATAGTGTACATTTAAAAATTTAGCCCCCTCCACTGTGGGGAAGTTCAATGAAACCCACTCCAAACTGTTGCTTGGGACCTAAGAAGACAGAATGGACGACACCCAGTAAGGGTGTACATATATATGTGATTTGATCTAAAGATGCTGATGCCTGGGGTAGACTAATAGCTTATCTGTATTTTGTTGAGATAAGCAAAACATTGATACATAATAAAAACAGAGAAAAGAATTGTACATATATTACCTCACAAGATAGAAAGCAAATTTTTAAAGTAAATTATATTTCTCCGAGAATACTTACCCAATCACATTATGTTAGGAATATTAGCCTGCTACCTCGCGAATCCAACCATACTAAAAAATGAAAATTGTTTTATTGTCTATTTTTAGATAGACAAAGGGCAGTAACTCTTGCTCATTACCTCCCCTTGATACCACTTGGTGTCGCCAGTTTTTAGCTGAGTGAGACATTAATGCAGATGTTCGCTTGTTGGGGTGGTTGGGAGGGTTTTTAAGTAATGTGATTGGATAAGTATTCTCAGAGAAACAATTGAGTAGTATTAAACTTTAAAATTTGCTTTCTTCTTCAAATACATTCCCCAATCACATTACGTTAGGAGAATAAGTAATAAGAGGAAGGGATGCTGAGCATCTGGCCTCTACCTCAGGAGATGAGTGGCTGGATTCCCCATGTGAAAGATAACCCATTCTCCTAATGACCTAAGCAACACAGACTGAGACTGTTGGCTGGCATACTAAGTAAAACCTTCTTGAGTTTTTACCTCAGAGACTCATGCATGTGTGTGTGTGTGTGTGTGTGTGTGTGTGTGTGTATATATATATATATACTGACAACCTATCCAAATTTACTGATAGTGTTTTCCAACCTTTAATGAAATCACTTCTGTCATACATTAAAGATACTACTGATTTCATTAAAAAGTTGAAGTCTCTTCCACAGCTATCTGATAACTGAATCCTGGTATCATTAGATGTAACATCACTATATACCAACATTCCACATACAGATGGCATTGAAACATGTAAATATTTTCTTGATAACAATCCTAATAAGAACACACTATCTAGTGAAGATATTTGTAAAATAATAAAACTTAATTTGGAAAATAATTATTTTCAATTTAATGATACAAATTACATCCAAGTAATGGGTACAGCAATGGGTAGTCCTATGGCTCCTTCAAAGCTTTTCTTTTCATGGGTAAATTAGAAAAAGATTTCCTTCAAAAAGAAAAGTTGAATCCGTCTGTTTGGTTTAGATTTTTAGATGACATATTTATGATCTGGAACCATTCAACTGAAGAACTGGAAAAATTCATTGATCGCCTAAATTATTTTCATCCGACAATTAAATTTACTTATTCTGCATCTAGTATGCATGTTTCATTATTAGATGTAAATGTAATAAAAAATATTGACAACACTATCTCTACAAATATTCATGTCAAGGAAACTAATATCCACCAGTATGTGGAATATTCTTCATGTCATCCCATGTCATGTAAAAACGGTATGCCATATAGCCAGGCCAAAAAATACCGACGATTTATTTCAGATGATTGTCAATTACAAAATTCGTTGAATGATTTAAACACTTGTTTCCAAAACAGAAATTATCCTAAACATATCATTGATTCTGCACTGAACAAAGCCCATAATCTTACTCAACATGAGGCTTTAAACACAGCAAATTGTACAATAAAGAAAAATATAATTCCTTTTACAATACAATATAATCCTTCATTACCTGATATAGGCCTTATAATTAATAAATATTGGAGTGTCCTAAATTTATCAAATAAATACAGCATAAAATCACTTTACAAACAATAAACCAATTCTTGCTTATAAAAGACCCAAGTTAAATAAAAACAAACACCACGAAATTAGAAACAGAAAACATGCTGTAAATATTTAAGGTAAGGATACATTATTAGGTCTTTAAGTCTGTTCTTGCAGTTGAAATAGGTGAGTTTTAAGAGTGCTCTTGAATGAGATCACTGTGTCTTTGTGTCTAAGTGTAGTGGGCAATTCGTTCCACATTGCTGGGCCCTGGTATGCAAAAGAGCATTGTCCATATGATTTCATTTTCATAGTGGGAATGATGAGAATATGAGAGTCAGAAGAGGAGCGTAAGTATCTTGCAGGTGTGTACACATGGGTGAGGTCAGATAGGTATGTTGGACTGGAGCCCGTCAGTGAAACGTAGCACAGAGAACAAATTTTGTGTTTAATTCTGGATCGTATGGATAGCCAGTGTAGGGTACAGAGCAAGGGAGAGGCGTGCTCTGATTGTGGTACTCTAAGGATGATCCAAGAAGCTGTGTTTTGAACTTTGTGAAGTTTCTGGAGTAGATATTGAGACGAACCACACAGAACTGAGTTACAATAGTCCAGTCTTGAAAGTACTAAGGAACACACAAGTGTTTTAGTGGCATCAACTGAAAGATACTTGCGAATGGAGCTGATGCGTCTCAGCTCAAGATATGCAGCCTTGCATATGTTCATGACATTTTGGTGCAATGAGAGAGTACTGTCAAGAGTAACACCGAGGTTTCGTACTGACTGTGTGAATTTAATGTTGGTGTTGCTGATATTTATTGTCTGAGTAAAGAATGTGAATGAGAAAGCCTGTGTTGTAATCAGGATGGCTTCATCATTCATCTGCAGCTTGTTACATGTCATCCATGATTTGACATCAGAAATGCACCTCTCTACGCCTTGGATGGTAGCTTCAACTTCAGTTGGATGGCTAGATTTGTATATTTGGGTGTCATTAGCATACAGTTGGTGAGACACTGGATGATGATCTATGACACTTGAAAGTAGCTGAGTGTATAGAATGAAGAAAATAGGTCCAAGAACGGACCCCTGTGGAACACCACAGCATAGATCAACTGGGCTGGAGTGTTTTCTATTTGTGGACACAATTTGTGTCCTGTTGACCAAGTAGGACTTGAACCATAGTAAGGCCATATCATGAATGCCAAATACATGCTGGAGACGGTGAAGTAATATATCATGGTCTATAGGGTCAAATGCTGCAGACAAGTCAAGGAGAGTGAGGACTGTAATCTTTCCGCTATCCAAAGCAGAGAGAAGGTCATTGACTACTTTCAGAAAAGTAGTTTCAGTACTGTGGCAAGGGCGATATGCAGACTGTACATTGCTAAAAAAGACTGTTTGAATTCAGATGAGATACAAGTTGGAATAGAACAACTTTTTCTAAGATTTTTGACATGAATGGGAGATTAGAAACTGGGCGGTAGTTCTTTAAATCATTATGGTCGAGTGTTGGTTTCTTCAGCAGAGGCTTTACAATGGCAGTTTTGTAAAATGATGGGAATTCCCCAGATGAGAGAGGTATTAATAACATCAGTTAGTGAAGGCAGTATTGGATCCAAGCACTCTAGCAGCAGTGACGTCGGAATCGGATCCAGTTCACATGACTTTGGTGCACTCTTCATCACGATTGTACGTACTAAATCCATAGAGACAGGTTCAAATGCTGCTAATGGTTGCCGCTGAAATTCTGTATCGCAACTGTATGGTGACGATGAGTCAACTGAAATTGTGTTGTCAAGTTTATCTCTGATGGTTTGTACTTTGTCACGGAAGAAATTTGCAAACAGGTCCGGAAGGTCGACTAGAGAGAAGGTAACTGGAAGTGGTGTACATTTGTTCCTTGACATTAGCTTGTTAGTAATCTCAAATAGCTCTTTGCAGCTGGAACTTTCTGTGATCTTAGTACTGTAGTGGGCTGATTTCGCTGCATGGACTATGTTTGTGACATTCTTCTTAGTGGCCTCATAGATCTGCTTATGAATAGTGAGTCTGGTGGAAAGCCAAAGCCTCTCAGCTTTACGGCGGTCTCTTTTAGCAGTGTGAAGCTGGTCCCTAACACTGCTATACCACAGAGAACACTTCTGAATTGATACTCTGCACTTGGTTGCTGGGGCATGTTTGTCAAGCAATGAACGCAGGCAGTTATCGAGTTGTTCTACTGTAGGAGGTAAGCTAGTTGTTAGGTTTGCTTGGATGTCATGCATTAGTTGGGTTCTGTTTATCATACGGAGGTTTCTCTTAGTAGCGAATAAAGACAGAGGGTTAGGGACTGATAAGTCAAGATGGCATATAATGCAGAGGTGATCTAATGAAAATTCGTGGGACACAAGGGAGGACTGTAGAATATTATCATCAGGTCTGTAAAGAATCCAGTCTAAAATGTGACCATTGTTTATGGGTGAGTCAGCTAACTGACTGTTTGAGGTTGAAAACGTGAAAGGAATCTAGGAGTTTTGATGTGCATGGGTTTCCAGGACAGTCAATGTGAAAGTTGAAATCTCCAAGAATAATCAGGTTGCCACCTATCAAATTTCCATACTCCAGGAGATTCGGAACATGCTCCAAAAAGAGAGATTCTGTCAGCTTGTTTTTTCTACTAGAAGGAGGGCAGTAGAGGCAGAAAAAATGGACTGACTTTTGCTCCAGTGTGAGTGTAGTTTGGACTAGTTCAAACAATGTGTGGTAGAAATTGAAGGCTGTAGTGTAGTTAAGATGGTTGATCATGGAGTTCTCTGCGATAACAGCAATTCCACCTCCGCGAGAGTGGCGGGGGAATGACTTGATGGGTAACCAGTGGGTGTTAGATCCGCGCACTTGGGTTCATTGCCTGTTGTTTTTAGCCATGTTTCTGTCAGGAAAAAGGCGTTGATATTCTGATCGTTGATAAAATTAACTATTTCTGTGCGCTTTTCCGATGGTCCTACTGATTGGGCATTGAATAATGCAATGCGCAGTGGTATCTCTTCGATAGTTAACACAAAGGTTGATGATTTAATTGGAATTTGAATTAGGTTGTCTAAATTAACGGCCGAATTTTTAAATTTCTGTGCCGGAAAGGGCGAAAGGGAGATAACTGGAATTCTTCTTCCTGTTCTACGGGGGCCAGCTTTGAAACAACGCTTCTTTTCTCGCTTCCGTTTACATTTATGGAATGATGAATGTAGTCCCAGGTCGTTTAGTCTAGTGCACAATGTAGTGTGGAGAGCCAAGGAGTGGTCATTTAAAGCAATTAATGAGGGTCCATCATAGCATAAACAGGTGGACTGGCGAGTATCACGTGATGGCGGTTTGTTCGATAACAAAGGAAGCTGCAACAGTGGAGCAAGACAGCTGAGAAAAAGTCTAATTTTTCTCGTTTCCAATACAAGATGAAGAAACACATTCAAATAGAACAGCCAGTGCATGATGAACACAATAACGCGGATGAAGACAGACAACAAGCACAAAGATCATGAAAAATGGCACAAAATTCTGGGACAGCTGCCTCAAGCCGGTTAAGCGATAGCGGCCATCTTAGTATCAACAATATAATTATATGTATATGTATATAACAATATAATTATATGTATGACTGTTTGTCTCTATTATTTTACTGATTCAGGTTTGATTAGAGACTCATGTATCTTTTAGATCCTGTCATATATATACTGTATATAATTGTTATGATGATGCATATCATTTATGACATTATTGTTATTTTAAAATATAAAGACGTCATCCATTTCTTTCAAAATATTTTGTGCCTGAAGAAGCATTAAATGCAAAACTAGTTGCACAGAATTATCAGCATTTGTGTTGGGTTTTTTTCTTCTCTCTCTCTCTCTCTCTCTCTCTCTCGTACACACATGCACGCACGCACGCACGCACACACACACACACACACACACCCCCTAAGATCTTCTCACCTACTAAAATTTTCACTGGCAAATCCAGTAAAGCTAATGGGCTGTGTTGATTGGTCTAGTTTGGTCTGGTGGCCATCCGTGCTGTTGCCACCAGCCCTACCAGATCCAACGTTTGACTCTGTGACACTAAATCTCTGAGGTCAAAACTCAAGAAGGTTTTACTCTGCATGCCAGCCAACAACTTCTATAATGTCTTCGATCGAAACATCGTGTTAGAAAGCAAGGCTCGCAGAAATGGATCTAATCTTGTGAGTTGTAATCATCATGAGTCAACTCTGATCTTGAGAGAAAACTCAGAGTACACTGAGCTTATAATCCACCTCAACCACGAAGCAAGGACTTGAGGGGTGATGCCATGTTTTCCGACCTTGACCCAGAGGATGTGCTATTTGCACATGTCACAACTTGTCTCTGTGTGTCTCAAGTAGTGCTTGAGGGTGCAGACGTTAGGCTACTCTGATCTGGTGAGATGTCAGAGTACACCAAGCATATGACCCCCTTCAGCCAGGAATAAAGGGCATGAAGCGTGACATCCCGTGTTCTGTCTCACAGAGATTGCTTAAAACTTTGGAGCAGTAAGCCATGTGAGAAGAGGCGTTGCTCATGCCACAACTTGTCTCTGTGCATCTCAAGTAGTGCTTCTGAGTGAATCTTGCATGGGTGCCTCTCTAGACTTGTCTATGGGAAAGAGAGGACAAATGACGACTCATCAGTTACCTACGGACAGCAACCGATTCTTGGCAACTACGCCTGGTTGTGTAAGGAGGACTACTGAATGATCCGAACTGAACAGAAGATAGTTCTGGTTGACTGAAAGGGCAAGTAGCTCACTGATATTGCATGTGAAAGCTAAAGCTATCTGGAAGCATGATAGGAACTTTCACAAAGCATGGGCAAGAGGTTCAAACCTGCATGAGTTCAGCCAAATTAGAACCCAAGACAAATTCCCTTTTGGAAATAATGTTACGGATTTTGGTTGCTGGAAATCAAACTAACATATCTGAGAGATCATTATCATGCCCAAAGTCACATGATGTCGGAATGTGTCAGAGATCACTGATCCCTGAGGGTGTGAACAGAATCTTGCATTGCTGCTGTTCTCGACCTGGCTATGGAAGAAAGCGAGCAGGGACATTGGTTGACTACCAAGAGAAGGTATTCTGTTCTGGGCTACAAATCCCGATGGTACCCTGAGAACCACCAAACCTTCCAATCTGAAATGAAGAGAATTCTGGTGAACATAATGGGGGATGCAGCCCTCTTACCCTCCATGGTGAAGCTAAAACTATTAGTAAACATGGTCTGTATGATAGTGACTTTAGCAATGTGTGGGCTAGAAGTTTGAAAGGATTTGAATCTAGCCATGTTAAAAAAACCGGATTGGATTCCTTTGGAGACAAATAAGGGATATTGGTCAAGGAGACCAATATTGTCTAAAAAATCCAATAGGTCTCTATCCCACACAGACACATTACCATGATTCCAGATTTTGTCCAATATAATAGGGCGCTGGCATTTGGTAATGATTGAGATCCAACTGTTTCTCCTCCAAGAACAGAGCCTGAGAAAGTTGGCCAGTTGTGGGATAGAGGCACGTAGATGGATGATATAGATGGTTACTCTTGAGATTCTCTTCACAAAGGCTGTACTGGTAAAGGCCGAACATGTAGAAGAAGAGGACAGTTGATTCAGGTTGGCCGGAATCTTCCTGGGTGTCTGATCATTGGGAAAATTAGATCAGTGATACTGGGCTTGTGCCCTCAAAGAGGGACTATCAGAGTCATCTTGCCATTCAGACCCCGTAATAGTAGCACCATAGGAGTGGTGGCACAGGCCCATGACCCCTCCCAGACGGCTGACAGTGCATCTCACGGCTCAAGCTGCTGTGTCTTGAACTTGGGGGATGAAGGTGGGTAGCTGTTGATTCCATCTCACAGCCAAGTGGTCAATCATCAGATGCCCTTTAAGTGTGTGAATCTGAATGATGACCAACTGGTGGAGGGGACATTCCGTGTGAAGGACATGACCCCTTCTGGATTGATTCTCGGTGAAGCCACTGATGCAGCCAGAAGGTGTCTGAATTGTATGTTGACATGGGGATTGTTGCACCCACATAGAAGAATGCCAAATCAGAACACCAGAGAAGTGGTCTGGTACCTCCCTGTTTGAGGATATAGGTCACCACCAGTGTTGACGGATCAAAAGAGGACCATTTCGCTGCCAGTTTCGATCTTTACAGAAATCAACGATATTGACGAAAGCCTTCCTTTCTGGGATATTGATCCGTAGAGGCCATTCCCCAGGTGTCGCTAATGGTAATGAAGGTCAGCAATAGGTTGGTACTCCCACCATGTGCACAGGTGGCAGTACATTATGTTATTTCCACCTGGGGTTCTTCAGTGGGATTCCAATGGTCAGCCAGCCTGAATTGCCCCACTGATGTAGGAATGATCAAAATTTGGGTGTGATCACGACTGCTTGATTAAGAGGATGGAAAACAGGGTGCCAAAGTGTAGGCAAGGCTCGCATAATGATATGGCTGAGTGGGGTCAAATCTGCTGCTGTATAACAGCTGAGGAGTTGCAAGAAATCTCCCAACGAAATCCAAGTCTTGATGGAAACGGACTTGATGAGTTCGATGATTCTGGGAGCACAAACACAAGGGGACGCACCAGATTCTGGTTGGTTAAGAAGTCCGTGCCGAAATGGACAAAATTCTGGGATGTACTGAGGTCTGAACTTCCCAGTTCGTGAAAAGGTCTGGATGATCTAGCAGAGAAGGTAGATCATTCCGCCTTTGAGTAGGATAGAACTTACCATGTGTTTCTTTAAGATGCTGCCCAGGTATGCTGTTGATGTAGATGACGATGCCCAGAATGGGGAGACGGCGGAGTCCCTGCTGTGAGTGAAAGCCCAAGGGCTGATGACGGCCGAAGGGAAGAATGGCAAGTTGATAATGGTGTGGCGGTAAATGTGGAAACTAGCAATAGATGGGGTGGATAGGAATGTGGAAGTATACATCTGACAGATCAAGACTAACAGCATACTTGCCCTGTCTGACGGGGAGGTGGAATGACATCGCCTTCACCATCTTAGATATGGTGAGGAGACTCCAGTCAATGATTCGGCCTCCACCTGCTGTTTGCATGCCAAAAGCAAGTCTTGAATGACTCATTGGGGAATGTGTCCTTAGCACAAGCTCCTGCGCCTTTTATGAGCAACCATATCCTCTGGTATCGAAAGGCATCCTTCTCCCAATCTGATGGTGTATCATGTTGAGGGGCGAGGGGATTCTTGATGAACAAAACCCAAAGCCCCTCTGACTGACCTGGATCAGCCCCCTCCCTTCTGAGGGAACAGGGAGGTCCAGTGAGCTCAAATCGGTTTCATACAGCCACAGTACTATTGCATGATAGTGGTCGATGTGGGTGCACATGCGACTTTTGATGACTCATCACCCTAAATGTGCGCCTGGTTATCATCTGGCTCGGCTTCAAGATCAAGCGGGTGGCCTTGATGACTCTGCTTGGTCGTATCTCCGCAAGACACAAGCTCTCCTTTGAGTATAAGCCATGAGTACACTGATATCTGACATCACTGGTAAAGACAGCACTGGCTGCATCACCGTCCTTTCCCACACTGTGGGCATCACCTCACTGCCAGCTTTTCCAGCATTGCCAGTATCTCTGACCTTTCCCATACTGTCGGCATCACCACACTACCGATCTTTCCAGTACTGTTGCTGCATATATGTCCGTCAGGCACACACCTGTGCCAGCCGCTCCAAAGCCGTGGCTGAACAGGCATATTTCTCATCGAAATCACCAGTGAAATAATGATATGTTGCCGACTATCCAGCTAGATGGATGGACCTATCACTAAGATCCCTGTAAACATCGTGTAGTTGGCCCATTCCGGCCAAGAGGTCTCCATGCTGGGATAGCTGGATTGCTGGTAATGTTGAGGCGACTGCCGGTTTTGGCTGGACAGCTGGTGTCAATGTGGCAGTATTATTATTATTATTTGGATCCAGCTGATCAATCATAAATCCCATGCACCCCAACTTACCAGCCCAAAGGCCACATTGACATACGTACAGGCTTACCCCATCTGGGTTGCCTAAAAATGGGGAATATTCCCCTAATGTTTTGCTCAGATCGAAGAGAGTGTGGCTTCAACTGCTGTACTGACTAATGCATATTATCCATTGACGTATGGTCCCATGCTTTATCCTCTCCATCCCCTGACGTAGCGGAATGTGTTGGTTACGTGCGACAAATTTTAGCTGGGGGTGGGTGGGGTGTGGGTGGGCTCCAGCGACCCCCACCAGGCTTGCCACTGAGGTTGATTTGTGGTGGAGACTAAGGATGTCAGAGGTATCCTGCTGTGACCTTGACCATCTCTCTTTCCCATTTGCTACTTTCTGAAGTACAGCAGAGCATGTGTTTTCCAACCAAACACTGCATATTAAGCTCATTCCCTTCAATGCCAAACAGGGCAATCTTTGTGCATGTGCATTGATACATGTAGGCTCGTACAATAATAACAAGAGGAAAGAGTGAAATCAACAAGCTTTGTATATTTTAACAAAATAATTTATTTCCCTAGAAATCAATGTAAAAATTGGAAAATAGGACTTACGGTTTGTGAATATAATCCAAAATTTTATCCTAAGAATGAAAACTACAAGTCCTATCACTAAATAGTTCTATTAGAGTCCAGGTTCGAATCTCGACGGCGTTCCAATATGGAAGGCAATGACGTCAGATGTGGTCCTTGTACAAATAGCAACAATTCCTCAATTGAATCACAGTTTATGTTTCTGAATAATTCCAGAATAAATTTCCACTGAATTTCTTTCTCCTAGAATTTTATAAAATAATACACTCATTTGGTTTTCTAGAGAATAAATTATTAAATTCCAAAAACAAATGAACTTCAAAAACACTCTGGTTTCAACAATAAAAAAAAACCTATCCAGCCTTCAAGGTTTACAGAATACAACTGACTCACAAGCGCTCAGAAAAGGGTATTATATCAAACTGAATCATCATCCCGTTCTCACGAGATAGATCACGTGGTCTCTTAACACTTGAACAACGCATTAAGAAAAATGTTATTTGTCACGTAGCAAGAATCCCTATCTACTTTCACTCTGAAATAAATTTACAAATAAAACAATGTTTATTCAGACTAAACGAAATGACCTTGGCAATAGCCAATCATTTTTGCATAGCACTTACACTACCGCGGACCAAGATGAACTAAAAATATTGCTCATGTAACACGTTTTACATCTTAGATAAACAAAATTACTGAAAAAGAATTTCAAATCCCGTGAAAATAATCATTACAATAAAATGTAATGAAACAAAAATAAAATAAAAAAGAATTTAAAACTAACACACAAGTAATTAAATTACATATACATAACACTTCCACCCATAAAGAAAAAGAAAGAATTATGTAATAAAGCTTTCTTTTTACCATATGTAAATTATACATGAGGTAAAATAAAATTACATAAGAAAACTCTTATGAATTATACAAAGTATACATGAAATAATATTTCTATACACGGGAAAGTGCATCTGCAATCAAATTGTCTTTTCCTTTGATATGCCTGATGTCAAGATTATATTCTTGTAAGAACAAACTCCACCTTAATAATCTTTGATTTTTATTTTTCATTTTCTCGATGAAAGTAAGGGGGTTGTGATCACTATACACAACAACCAGAAAAGGAGCTGAGCTAATGTAAACTTCAAAATACTGTAATGCCAATATTAAAGCCAAACATTCCTTCTCGATTATTGAGTAATTTCTTTGGTGCTTATTTAATTTCTTACAGAAATAGCACACTGGGTGATCAACACCATTTCTATCTTCTTGAATCAATACTGCTCCAACCCCAACATCACTTGCATCCACATACAATTTAAAAGACTGATTGAAATTTGGAGCTGTTAGAACCGGCGCACTTTTGAGTATGGCTTTTAATCTATCAAAAACTTCCTGACATTTTTCAGTCCAAAGAAACTTGTTTCTCTTACTTAACAAATTTGTCAGAGGTTCAGCAATATTGGAAAAACTGGAACAAAACTTTCGATAGTATCTGGCCATACCCAAAAATTGCATTAATTGCTTTTTAATGACAGGCACAGGAAAATCAGAGATAGCTTTAAGCTTAGCATCAATAGGTTTAACTTGACCATGTCCCACAATATGTCCTAGAAAAGTTACACAAGCACAGCAGAACTCACTTTTGGATAAATTGATTGTCAAATTAGCATCTGTGAGTCTTTAAAAGAATTTTCAAATTGTGGCAAGATGTCCTTTCCAGGTGTCGTTGTAGATGATGACATCATCAATGTAAGCATCACAATTATCCAGACCAGAGGTTATCATATTCATCAAGTGTTGAAACATACTTGGGGAACCCTTCATCACAAAAAAGGCATTATTTTATATTGATAGAGTCCATCTGGAGTCACAAATGCCGAAATTTCTTTCGCTCTTTTCATAAGTGGAATTTGCCAAAATCCTTTCAGAAGGTCAAATTTGGTGATGTACTTGGCATTTCCAATTTTATCAATACAATCATTGATTCTTGGTAATGGAAATGAATCTGTTTTTGTCACACTGTTCACCTTCCTATAATCGGTGCACATACGGAAAGTTTTATCTGGTTTTGGAACAAGTATACATGGTGAACTCCAATCACTTTTACTGGGCTCTTTGAAATTGTTCTCCAGCAAATACTGAATTTCCTTTTTCAAGTATTCCTGTTTGAGAGGGTTCATACTGTATGGGTGTTGTTTCACAGGTTCTGAATCTACAATTTCAGTGTCATGAAAAATTTTGTTTGTCCTTGAAGGAATATCTGGGAACAAGTGCTCATATTCGAATAATAACTGTTTAAGTTCATTTCTTTCTTGTTGTTGCAAATGTAAAAGTTTCTGGTCTAGATCTTTCATAATTTCCAAATTCCGAAGATTTGTTGCTCCAAAATCAACGGTGTCCAACTGAATTTCTTCACCTAAATCCTCAGTTGGTGGGACAGGTACAACTAAATTAATTGCATGATTTACTTGGCAAACTCTTTCAATATACTAGTACTCCATTAATTTAATTTCAATCAGAGTACTATAATTATAATTTAACTCATTCATTTTCTTCTTTACTTTGTAAGGGCCGTAAAATCTAATTTGAAGAAAATTTTGAAGAATGAGCAAGAGAGAATGAACTCTATTACAAAACTCAAATGTTCTCTCATGTAAAGTTTTGTGAAACCATAGTTTCACTTTTGACCTGAATTGCAGAGTGCCAAATTCAAGCATAACAAGCTGGAAAATTCCAGACATGAAATTTGACCTTTGACCTAATTGAACAAATTTGGGAAGGCCAAATTGAGTAAAAAACTATCAAAGCTTTTACTATAGTATTCCTCAAAGGAATTGCCCCTGGGAATCTTGTTGACGCACACAAAATGGTCAACAGATATTGGTTGCCTGACTTGGTCTTAGGTAAGGGACCAACACAATCTACCATAATTCTGCTAAATGGTTCATCAAATGCAGGAATTGGTTGCAGATGAGCCTTAGGTATCTTCTGATTGGGTTTTCCTACCATTTGACAAGTATGACAA
This sequence comes from Megalonaias nervosa, assembly GCA_016617855.1. Lineage (NCBI taxonomy): Eukaryota > Metazoa > Mollusca > Bivalvia > Unionida > Unionidae > Megalonaias > Megalonaias nervosa. Next base: position 42,374 of record JAECUM010035975.1, read on the forward strand.
TACCTACAAAATTTACAAACACCACTTTTGATTTTTAGCCAATAAAAGTGAGTCAAGATCTTGTTATAAGTTTTATTTATCCCTAAATAACCAGCCAGAGGAGTTTCATGGGCCAAACTAAGTATTTCCTGTCTGTAAGATTTTGGAACTACAATCTGATAGTTCACTGACCACTCGTCACTAGCAGGTACCTCGGGAGGTCTCCATTTTCTCATAAGAATTCCATTTTTAATGAAATAACAAACAGGTACTTCTGTGGCTTCAGTTTCACTAATGGCAAGCTGTAACAAACAGGAGATCTCAAGATCTTTTTCCTGTTCAATGACAAGTGATTGTCGTTTATCACCCTGATTAGATAAAAGAGAACGAGTATTTAAAAGAGGATCACTGTGATCAATACCTCTTGACTGATCCAAATTAGACGTGAAAGTGACCTCATCAAAAGCCTGACCAATACATGTGTCAGCTAAAGGAATATTTTCCTTATCAAAATCATTCTCAAGAGCTTT
>JAECUM010035976.1:0-42868 GCA_016617855.1 Megalonaias nervosa
CTTGAAAAATATAAGTCCTATCACTAAACAGTTCTAATTGAATCCAGGTTCGAATCTCGATGAAATTCCAATATGGAAGGCGATGACGTCAGATGAGGTCGTTGTACAAATGGCAACAATTCCTCCTTGAAACACAATTTATAATGTTCTGTTTATAATTCCAGAATAAATTTCCACTAAACGTCTTTGTCCCAGAATTTTCATAAAGAAAAGCACTTGTTTTGTTTTCTAGAGACCATGAATTATTAAATCCCAAAAATAGACGAACTTCAGAACAAGCTGGCAAGGTTTAAAATACGACTGGACTAATCAACTACCAATTGGCTGTTTTAAGCCTCGATTTTAGATCACATGGTGGCTAACGTGACAGACTACGTGATTTCTAATTTGAACAGCAAAATTAAAAAAATGTCATTTAGCACGTAGCTAGAATAGCCCTATCTAAGAATCATATTCCCGCACTGAAAATAATTTTTTTAAAAAAAGGCTGTTTACAACTCAGCTAACACGTAGGCCGAAAATGACCTTGGTAATAGCCAATCATTTCCGCTTAGTGTTTACAAAATCTATGAGCTAAAAATAGTGCTGAAGTAACTGTTATAATCTAATCGGGTCAAGTTAATTTTCCGAAAAGAGATTCAAATCCAATGAAAATAATTATTACAAACCGATGCAATCTGACAGACTGTTTAAGATCAGTTAAATGCACCATAACTGCCTTGTTACTAGTTTTTATTGCAATTACATTACGTTGTAGAATAATACTCAGGCATATCTTCGCAGATATCCAGAGTAAACCTGGTTAAGTAGAATATTGTATTTAATTGCAAAATTCCAATATAATTTGTATTAGAACCATAGATAAAAATTTATTCTTTGATGCGAATAATAATGATATTGTAGGTCTTCCTTTCGTATATATGTTCATATTTTGAGCCAATGTCACTTGCCACTCTTTCTCTGCCAGGAAACATTTTTCAAATGCTGTTGTTACGTATATGTAATTTAATTACTTGTGTGTTAGTTTTAAATTATTTTTTATTTTATTTTTGTTTCATTACATTTTATTGTGTAGCGGTTTGGTCAGCGTATTGCAGAACGGTTTTTCCGAAGCGGGTCTTGAAATTATGTTATTTTGTCAATAATTGTACTGCCACTCTCGACCAACATCGCAAAAGTATCCATGCTGTCTGCTAAAAATAACATACACTTACAATGGTTATTTTGCACTTGTACAGCAAAGTTTATTCGTCAGCAAAACGCTGACATTAGCAGGCTGGTCGGCGTATTATCACAAAGTCTAGTTATATTTAGATTACTTTAGTCCATCTTGCGCAGGTCCATAAGCTTCCGAAATATTTATAAAGACTTTCGAAACATTTTAAACACCATCTGCATGATTAAATATATGAGCCTACGAACTCAAGCTTGTAACTTCACACTTTATTAAAGGTAGATGACACCCACAAATATTACATACCTGCAGGGTGGGATGTATGTATGTATGTATGTATGTATGCTGGGTTTAACGGCAGGTGAGCACACTACTGGCTATATGTGTCAAATATAACGTGCTGAACTGACTACTCATCAACGTTGAGAGATTGTATCATTGGTATAAACATCAACACGAGATATTTTATTTCAATAGTTAACTTGTTTACACGCCAACATTGCGAGGACTTATTGTGGGACATGTTTACACACCAACGTTGAGAGGACTGCACAAATCAGGTGTGTATTCTCTCCTTTATAAAGCAATTAGCATTAATCTTAGCAAATTAATAATTACATACTTTTTGCTATTAGGGATATATTTAATAAGTCTTTCCAGTGACAATTGGTATGCCTTATAACATAGGGAAATATTGTTTTACACACTTTCATTACCTGTTATCATATCCTTCTAAGATTTTGGCCCTACCAATATGACCAAAATGTATTTCTATCTAACTTCAAAAATCACACAAATTCCAATACGTAAATATTTTCACATGTTACTCCACATACATTAGGAGGAAGCATTAGGAGGATATCCTCCTAATGTCAGAGGTCCTCCTAATGTTGGTGTGTAAACATGGGGTTTTCCTCCTAATGTAGGTAACGTGTGCACACACACACACACACACACACACACACACACACACACACACAGAGCGGTCTAAAACGACCACCTTTAATGATCACTGCCATCTGACCTCTGTCCAAGTGGGTTCGAGTCTCAGGCTCAGCCAGTGTGTGCATGTGAGAAAGCTTGTCAGTAGCTTCCTTGGGTCTGTGGTTTTACAGGTCTTTCCTGGATTCTTCCTCCACCAGTTATACTGGCCGCCATGTGTGGCCTATCGTGTGGTAAAATGACGTTAAATCAACACCAACACCACCACCACCAATTTGTATTTAAATGGTCTTGTTAGGGCCAAATGATATATTAGTGGCCAGTTCGCAAAGGAAGCCTTGTTGATATACAAGTAGCCGGCCTACGAAGGAGGTCGGGTCTATATATTACTAGCGAGCCCACATAAGAGGTCGGGGTGTATATACTAATAGCGAGCCTACAAAGGAAGTCTAGTCTATATATTACTAGCGAGCCTGCAAAAGAGTCGGATATATATATATATATATATATATATATATATATATATATATATATATATATATATATATCCCAGGATAATCTGATAGCTCAAAGAGTTCATATGACAATAATACAAAATTCCAAGCCTACTACTTCATGTTGAAAGTACTTACACTGGGTCCCAAGTATGTTTCACTGGAACTCCCTTGATTTTAGAGTATCAAAACTCTTTTCGCTTGGGGTATCTTAAATCCTTTGTTGCTGAAACGATAGAAATTATTTAACTTGTATCATAAATTATACATGACTGACTGATATACACACACACTGGTAGACGGCCTGCAAAGGAGGTCGGGTTAAAGGGTATCTTTATAGGAAAGTTTTACCGTATTTTATTGAAACTGACATTACAGCTGAATCAAATTATGTACATGTAGTTTGCTTTGTGCCATTCAGTGGCAATCGATTTTTATAAATTTTTTAGAATTTTGCTATTTTGTATTGGGGTTAGGACTTCGTTTTCTGCTTATTATCTGTCTAAATTAGTTTTATAATGAACTATATGACAGTCGACAATACAAATGTGCAAGTAGTTTTACGATAAAATAGTCTTATTTTCTTATACATTTAAATCCAATACCATGAACTTGTCTAAAGTGAGACGGGGTAAACAATTTTTATTATTCAAGAAAGATACGATATGAATGGGTTTTGAATTACAGCTTTTATTATGTACTGTGCAAATGGAGTGTTATCGTCCTTCGTCACAAGTCATTGTAGCAGCCATACATGTAGAAAGCGTTCTCAATGCATCCGTTAAACATTAAAAGTGACAGAAGAGTGTTTACCTAGGCGAAATAGCTAGCGTCCTTTGACATTTTCACATGCACAACAGTTTTAATTCCTAGCAGCGTCGGGATTATTGCGAGTTGTCGTGTGTGGTGGATTCATATAGGCTCAAATGGCTTTGATTGGTAAACAAATCGACATAAATAGAAAACAAACGATTGAATCATCTATGCTGAGTATAGTTTTAGTGATCAAATATTCAAAATGTTAGAGATTGTGTTCCTATGTTTAGAATTTGTCGGCGATTTCGTCAACCAACCCATATTTCAATCGTGATTTTTTTTGTCGACTACCTATTGTTATCGACCATTTCTTAATGTAGTCTAAATGTCGGTCTGGATAAATTGTCCTTTATCCGATTGTTGACATTCACATTGCCCATCCCCCTCCTCACTCCACCATGTAACCAAAAATCTTTGGAATGAATACGAATTCTGATTAGGCAGTGGACATCTACATGACATGGTCATTTGGACTTCTTAAAGGGAATATCCGGTCTTAAATCATGTAATCACTGAATGAATTTTCATTAAATTCTAAGATATTATACCACTTTTCAAAGTTCTGACTAATCGGATAACCAATACATAGGCCAAAATTTAATAATCAAATGGCATCTCCATGTTGGCTACTTCCACACCTAGAGACTAACTGAACTAACTTATTTTCTCCTCAGATGACGTCACACTGACACTTCTCACAGTATTCCTCAGACTACTTCAGTATTGTTGTATTTACTAAATTGTTTCACGTTACAATTTTTTTTAAAATTAAATTTATTTTCTAGTTCCCAGGCTTTTGCATCATCCCCCACAACCTAGTTGCCTGACTGAGTCAGTGATGCAATAAAAAAAAAAAAAATAGCTTACAATACTTATGAAAAAACTTATGAAAGTAACAAGAATTGGAAAGTATAAATTATTTAAAGGAAAAGAACGTTACTAATCAATAATGTAGTACAGTCATCCTTACAATAATTTAGTGCAGTTATCCTTACAATAATTTAGTAGTCATCCTTACAATAATTTAATACCATCATAATTTAATACAGTCATCCTTACAATAACTTGGTAGTCATCCTTACAATCATTTAGTACAGTCATCCTTACAATAACTTGGTAGTCATCCTTACAATAATTTAGTACAGCCATCCTTACAATAATTTAGTACAGTTATCCTTACAATAATTGAGTACAGTTATCCTTACAATAATTTAGTACAGTTATCCTTACAATAATTGAGTACAGTTATCCTTACAATAATTTAGTAGTCATCTTTATAATAATTTAGTACAGTTATCCTTTCTTACATCTCCCTTTTGGTTTCAAGGTTGCTGTAGCTGTCAGACATGCCATGATACAACTTTGAACATATGCGTTAAGAAAACATATTAGTGGGTGTCCTACTGAGTGACTAAAATATTTGTGTCGAAACCTATAGAAAAAACGTCCATGCGTGATAGTGATTGTGTATGTGGTGTGTGAGAAATTTTATGCATGGGCTATGCTCAAGCCCATTTTCTCGTGTCGTTGCTTACAATTTACCTGTCATGCAAATACTATACAATAACTACTATAGTGCATGTATGACAGGTAAATTGTAAGCAACGATACCAGCCTCTGTGCTCAAGACGAAGCAAACTCGGTCAACGCCGAGTCTCTCCCGTTTAGTTTCAGCTGTTCACTGTCTTTCATATTCCTGCTGCAGCCTTCCTATGACGTGGCATTCTGCAATTTATTTTTTTACAAGTCATGACATATATGGACAAAGAAATATATGGACAAAGAAACAAAACGTTTATACGAGTATGACCCTATGTAATGTAGGTAGCTGAAGTGGTGCAGGTATTTTAAAATGTAGGAGGTTGGACATGTCATGTGTTCCTGACTCTAATAAGAATGTAAAGGTAAAATGCACAATGAACGGAAACAAGTCAAGAAGATAATCGCATGCAGACTGTTTCATGCATAAAATTAAAACTATCAGCCGTCAGTAACCAAATAATCAATTAGCTGATTGACAGCATAGTAAAAACTGAGTATATTGATAATAACAATAATGTCCAGTGAAATGGACACAACTGTTGGAATATGGAACCCTTATTTGAATTATTAAAAAAGTAAGGGCTCACTGAAGTGAGGATCTGAAAGAAAGTGAGAACAAATTGGAACAAATAAATGATCCAACAGCAAACAACTGTACCGGTGGTGTGGAACCAATGTCAAAAATTAGAGAAAATTTATAACCCCAAGGGGGTAACTGTTGAGTGGTGTGGAACCAAACCACGATTATGCACCTGTGGTGCAGAACCATACGTAAAAAAATATTTTAAAAAATAGAACCTTAGAACATATATGATTTAGGTCTGTGTCTAGTTGTTCCGAATTCCCAACTCGAAGTGTGTACAAGTGATACGGAACGGCTGGATAAAAAATTGAAACGCGTCAGAAGTCAGTTGAGTAAGGATCGAACTAAGCAAAACCAAAACTGTAATAAGTAAAGGGCTACACAGCGAGCACAGGTATGTGTGGTGCAGAAACACACGCGAGCACAGGTATGTGTGGTGCGGAAACACACGCGAGCACAGGTATGTGTGGTGCGGAAACACACGCGAGCACAGGTATGTGTGGTGCGGAAACACACGCGAGTATTTTTTAATTCTGGTTGATGTAGATTGGTGTCTAGAACACAACACAAGTGGATGAAAACTCGCAAGACATATCGTAAAAAAATAAGCTATTCTTTTCCCTGTATGGATAGTCTATATTAATACTGAAATTATGGCATGTATAATGCACAGGTGATGATGATACGAAATGACATGAACGGAATCCTGTGTGTTTTAAGATAGTAAATAGATACCTGTGTGTTTAAAGATAGTAAATCTATACCTGTGTATTTTAAGATATCAAATGGACACCTGTGTGTTTTAAGATACTAAATGAATACCTGTGTGTTTTAAGACAGTAAATGTATACCTGTATGTTTTAAGACAGTAAATGGATACTTGTCAATTTTGTCGTGATGATACTGCCTGGCAATTTGACTGCAAGCATTTATGATAGCATCCAAAATATATCGTTTGGAAGAAGATTACCGAATTAACAACGTAGAATTCATAGCGCTGTAAGCAGCACTAAGCTACGTCAGAACCAACCCAATAACTCAAGCAGTAATTCTGAGCGATTTGCAGAGCGGCCTACAATGCATGACATCCTACCAATCAAAAAGTAGACCCAGCATGATAAATCATTCTAGATATCTACTCAAACAAATAGGACAAGCCAGCAAAAAAGTAAAATTCGTATGGATCCAATCTCACATCCTGATTCCACGAAACGTAAAGCAGACGCAGAGGGGCACCCTCCTCCCAAACAAAAACAACCCCCCCAACCCCCCGATCTTAGTGAACCCATGTTAAAAAAAATAGCCTAAGTGTCACATGATTAAATAGCTCTATCCAGAAAAAATGACGCAAAATGGTAAGAATTGTGGGACAATTCGACTTCATGTAGACACTTGTACAAAAGGGAAGCAAAAGGAATAAAGACAATAGCATGCTCGACTTTCAAAAACCCGACGACGCGATCATAATGATTAGAATAAGAACACGCAAAACTCTTCTGGGAGGATGCACAGCAAAATACATAAAGGGTAACAAGTACAAACTGCCCTCACTGCGCGACCCCGGAAACACTTGAACATGTTTTTAACAGCTTGCAGTCAAGAAAGGGCAACTCCAGAATGAAAGAGGAGAACGAAGCACACTCCCGGAATTACTAGAAGCAAAAAAACAGACACCTAGGGACGATATACAAAAATATCCTGGAATTTATTAACAAAATAGGAGAAAGGGGGTAAATTTCAAACACTAACCCGAGGGAGATGGGTGGGGGAATGGTAATATTAGGCCCGTGATAGATAATTCCGTAACAACAGCCCGGCTACAACAAAAATAGTCGCAATGTCATAAGGGACAGCTGTTGAGGAGCGACTATAAAACCGTGACTGGGTTCAACGACAAATTCAATATTTAAAGTCAACAAAAACAACAACAACAATAAGAAAGACACAAAAGTAAACACACACAACACTGGTCCTGCAACGGAGAGAAGTTATATTTGAACAAGATTCCAGTTCGCCTCCACCGTCCGCTAGGCATAACAGATAGACCAAAAGGTCCAGTGAACAGGAGAAAAAAAGGTAAAAGTAATTACAATAAGAACAACAATAATGATATTACAAAAAAATAATTATTATCACGGATAATTAAAGAAAAAAATAAAACAAACAGGGTTAAGCATAAAGATCCCACACCCAGGTAGCACAGATGATAACAATTAAAGAAAAGGAAAAGACTAATGAACAAAAAAGGCAACTAAAGTTAAGTAACAAAATGAACAATCGGGTTAACTCAACAGCAACGCAAGGAAAGAGACAAACGCAGTGGGCAAAGATCAGATATAAAGAAGACCAGGAAAGAGAACACAGCAACAAAGCAGGAAAAGGGATAAACACGGCGAAAAGAAAGCAGAAATAACCAAGATTAGGAAAAAATGCACCAGGAGGAAAAAAAACAACACAGGGAAAGGGACAAACACGGCCGACAAGAGTAGAAATAAAGAAGATCAGGAAATAAGAAGCAAACGACAGGGTACCACCAGGGCAGAGACTAACAAAGACACTGAGAAAGAAGGAAGAAGACAATAGAAAAGAAATTGCCAACCCAAATAAATCAAATAAACGCCCAAATCCGAAAATACCCTACCCCACCTCCACTGGAACACAAGAGAAACATACTCATCTATAGCACACGTACAGTATAGCACACATAACATATAACCCAGAAAAAGAGCACTCACATCTATAACTGGCACACAGTATAGTTTCCCCCCCCCCCAACCCACCCACCCCAAGACAATAGCACACTCGACACAATTATCAAATAGGGGTTTTAGCCTGACCCAAGAAAGCCCTCTTCAGACGAAAACTGGTGGCTCTCAAAGGATCCAAATTAACATGATGCCTGTGTCATGAACTAAAGGAGACGCGAAAAGCAAATTTAGATCACAGGAAGCATACGGTTGCCATGAGTCAACATCATTAATAAATTGCTCGGAAAATAGCAAGTACGTTCAGTACACAAAAAGAAACAAACTGCCTATTAGGAAAATTCACAACTCAGGACTATTTGATCCGGGAATGCAATTATTGCATTTTTCGGCGTTAGGGCAAGGAACGCCAAAACAAATAGACAACTGGGCATAGATCTGACACAGTAGACAACGGAGCATAGATCTGACAAACATCCCCAGTGTGACAGCAGTTTCAGGATGAGTCGAGCAGAACTCTGGATGGAGAAAGACGAGGAGTCGGACCTGGAGAGCGGAGGAAGCGACATCCGTGGGGATCCCTTTCGCTTCCAAGAAAATCAGATCTGTTAGTGCCCTTTCTTTCCGCGGCTTGCTTGGGCGGAAATAAATAATCTGATAAACACAAAATTAATCTGAGCGCAATAAGCGACCTAAATCCAAAGAAGCAGAAGCAAAGCTCTTGAATCAAACACCCTCAAAAAACCTATCAGCTGCGAAGATTTGTTGATGATATGGAGAGCAAATTGGTAGGAATACAAAATTAATTCAAACAATTATTTTTATTTGGCAACAAGTTCCATCCTACCATTACCCTAGTGACACATAATAAAACCTTTTCTAGGCATGTGGTTATTTCTTATATTATATTCTTCTTATCTTTTTTCTTATTTTATACTTTTTTCATAGGAGCCTCTGGTGGCCGAGTGGTCTAAAGCGCTCGCCTTTCTGGATTACTGCCATCTCACCTCCGTCCATGTGGGTTCGACTCTGAGGCTCTACCATATTTGGGTATGTGAGAAAGCTTATCTGTAGCTTTCCGTGAGTCGGCGGTTCTCCCCAGGGTTTTCGTGGATTCTTTCCCCACCAGTTATACTGGCCGCCACGTAATTTTGCTTTTCTCTGCGTCAAAATATAGATACTTATTGTTTTAGACTCGTGACATTCTTGTGTGCCTCAGCGAACTCTTTTCACGGCCAGCTGAGAAGACCGCTGCTTTCTATATATATATATATATATATATATATATATATATATATATATATATATGTATGTGTGTGTGTGTGTGTGTGTCTGTGTGTGTCTGTGTGTGTTGCTGATTCTTATTAATAAATCGCATTAAATAAACATAGAACCAAAACATATTATGACATTAGTATTTTACCGCCGTTCAATGTCCCAAATAATTACTAGTGCATGTGCATGCATTAGTTACGGTACCCAAACTTGCAAGGGTGGGCTAGTCAACTTTAGTTCCTTGTCCAACAAGGAAGTTTAGACCGTATGAACATACAAATTAAAGTAGGGTTGTTGCTATTTGCCAAATTGATCGACTGTTTCGGATGCCGAGGCAGTGTGATCCGACGTCAAATGTTTTGTTTCCAGCATGCATTTGATGAAAGCTGCAAATAAGAGAAGTGAAAGGTTAGTTCATTTATGTTTTCTTTTAATCCGTGTATGCAGATTATATTTATTTATGTAACCTTTTTCTAATGAGCAACATAACTTCATTTTAGGATTAAATTTGAATGAATTAATAACACTTGTGTATAGAAGGGCTTATTGGCAACAGTTAAAGGTTCGAAATGGAAGGCCTTCGGATACATGTACTTACATTCAGCTTGTATGGCAATACAGCATGCTATGTCATCTATGAGAGTCGGTTCAAGTCGTAAGTGGCAAAATTAATGCGTTTATTTTTTCTTTTTCTTTTTTAAAAAGTAGCGCTTTAGAAACGAGTTTATATCTATTATTTTATTTAAAATGTAACGCATTAGCAGTTTTATTTTCATTGCAGTCGGTGTAGCGTGTTAGAACAATAATACGCTACAGTCTTTCGCTGTACAAATTCTTCTCTCAGTGGAAATAAAGTTGCTACTCGTTTCGACCGATGGAAATAAATTTACGTATCGTTTGATCAGCATACTTCTAGGCCTATATTATATCAAAAATATATCGTAATGGAATGTTACACACGGTAATAATATACAACCTCAGTGGAAAATTTTTATTAAATCGTCATATATGTGATATGCATTATCTAATACATTGTAAAAATACGTAATGAATACATCTTTCTATTACATAAATTATAGGTGTAAAGCAGGATATTCATACAGCTATTTCATAGTTAATATACATTTAAGTGACCTCATTGTTATCTTGAAAATACAGAATTTGGAGCTAATTTTGACCTGTACTCCCCCCCCCCCCCAAGGAAACCAACCTTAAAAAAATATAATAAAATTAATACTTTTGACATCATTTGCCAGTGAGGTTTTCTTTTTAAATATTTGTCAGGCCAAAAATGCTAGATAAGCAGTTTGACAGTGGTGGATACAAGGCGGCAAGGCATATATTTGATTTATTTCACACCAGTTAAACCAATCGTTTATTTACAGATTGTGTGCACGTTAATTAGCTGACACCATATGGGAGATAGAACTGCGACAATGAGCAAACCATATTGAATTATGGGTGTCCTCTAAGACGCTAATGGAATAGCGATAGCTAAGGGGGCAGGGGCCAGTTTTTATGTACAAATTTAATGCCACAATCAGCAACCTAGTATAAAAAAATCATAAAAAAATCAAATTCACAAGTGAGGTCAAAAAGGTCCATATTTTTAGATACCTATATTAAAACAAAGCATAGGAATATTATCCACCTGACCAGAGAAGTCAATAGCAGGTCATAGCAGAAGAAGTTTATGCACCCCAACCCCAAATTTATACCTGCAATTTTCATGTCCCAAGGTCATTTTTGACACCATGTGATGCTCACAGTGCAAACACAAGCCATTTTCCTAAATGACAATTCTGCAAAACATTGTGTACTAAACAGGCTGATGCAACTGAAAATAGTTGTCATCCAAGCCGTTTTTGAGATATTCTACTTGCCCCAAACACATGTGTTTACTGTTATGGGAGGCTAGCTCTTCTTCCTGGCCGACTATTGGTATTTCACTATCAACATACTGCAGAGTAACTATGGAAAGTGTACATGCCTGACATCAATTTCAAGAACAACCCAAGCCCGAAACACCTAGTTCTCAAATATATCCATATCTTTAATTCATAAACAATAATAGCTGAAAAAGTCACACCATAATCTTAAGTTAAGAAATTTGCCAGGGGCCAATTTACGAAACTGGACCCTGCCACCTTAAGAATTTGGATGAAAATGGTTTATGTCAAAAGTTGTGTACATATCACATATTTAAACATTATCTAGTAAAATGGTATAAAGGAAAACTTTTGTTGTACAAAACTTAAAATGGTATTACGCTTTTAGAAAAGTGACTACTTTGCGGCAAAAAGCACTGCATTATTTACATTGTGAGCTATAACTGACTGCATTTCTTGAAAGATTTCAAATTGTTTGCAATCTACAATGCTTTTGGTCTTTGTTTGTCACCATAGCATCAGGACAGAATTAAAATTCCTTTACAATGTTTTATGAATATCAAGAAGAGATTTGGAAGTTATAAATTTTAGGAGTGAATGACAGAAATGCTATGTTAGTTGTCAGTGAAAGAAGTGAAAAGTTTCTATAAACTCTTCTAGCAAACTTAAAGAAATCACACATTTAAGTAAATAATGTGCTTTAGAAGTACTTTTAGACTGATATAAAACAAACAGTTCCTAACCTTTCATTATAATTCTGGAGATGCTTATAGCAGCATCAATGTTGTGGGGGGGGGGTGTTGGGGGGGGGGGTAATCACAACAACAGTCTAGCTAATCTGGAGATATCAGTTTAATCAATTAACATTAGACCATGCTGGAATATTGATATACTGATGTGTGGGACCCTGTTAAACTGACAAAGTGACATATCAAATAAATTCATTGATACATAGCCACTGAAACTGACCATACATATACAATTACTCAATACAATTTAACAGAGAAATCTCTTTTCACACACCAATTCACTTACAACTGACTTTAATGATTTCTGGAGTTTACAAAATCATAGTAAATAATAAGATAAGGTATAGAACAAATATTTCCATTGGAAGTTCAGTTCAAGTCTGAGTGGTTACAGTTTTCTCTATGTTAATGTAGATGTTTGTGGAAAAAGTCTGAATGGTTAGAGTTTTCTCTATTGTAATGTTGATGCTTGTGGAAAAAGTCTGAATGGTTACAGTTTTCTCTAAGGTCATGTAGATGTTTGTGGAAAAAGTCTGAATGGGTACAGTGTTCTTTATAGTAATGTAGATGCTTGTGGAAAAAGTCTGAATGGTTACAGTTTTCTCTAGGGTCATGTAAATGTTTGTGGAAAAAGTCTGAATGGTTACAGTTTTCTCTAGGGTCATGTAGATGTTTGTGGAAAAAGTCTGAATGGTTACAGTTTTCTCTAGGGTCATGTAGATGTATGTGGAAAAAGTCTGAATGGTTACAGTTTTCTCTACGGTCATGTAGATATTTGTGGAAAAAGTCTGAATGGTTACAGTGTTCTCTGTGGTCATGTAGATATTTGTGGAAAAAGTCTGAATGGTCAGTTTTCTCTACGGTCATGTAGATGTTTGTGGAAAAAGTCTGAATGGTTACAGTTTTCTCTAGGGTCATGTAGATGTTTGTGGAAAAAGTCTGAATGGGTACAGTGTTCTCTAGGGGCATGTAGATGTTTGTGGAAAAAGTTTCAATGGTTACAGTTTTCTCTAGGGTCATGTAAATGTTTCTGGAAAAAGTCTGAATGGTTACAGTTTTCTCTATAGTAATGTAGATGCTTGTGGGAAAAGTCTGAATGGGTACAGTGTTCTCTATAGTAATGTAGATGCTTGTGGAAAAAGTCTGAATGGTTACAGTTTTCTTTATGGTCATGTAAATGTTTGTGGAAAAAGTGTGAATGGTTACAGTTTTCTCTAGGGTCCAGTGGCATAGCGAGGGTACTTAGCGTCCGCGGACAAAACATAAACTTGGCGCCGCCTTACTTAGCGCCCGGGGACAAAACATAAACTTGGCGCCCCCTTCGAGTGCATCTGAGATAACGAATAGTTGTATTTTCCTCATTTTGGCGCCCCTGGCACATGGCGCCCGGGGACAACTCTCCCCCCCCGCCCTCCCCAAGCTACGCCACTGCTAGGGTCATGTAGATGTTTGTGGAAAAAGTCTGAATGGTTACAGTTTTCTCTAGGGTCATGTAGATGTATGTGGAAAAAGTCTGAATGGTTACAGTTTTCTCTACGGTCATGTAGATGTTTGTGGAAAAAGTCTGAATGGGTACAGTGTTCTCTACGGTCATGTAGATGTTTGTGGAAAAAGTCTGAATGGTTAGTTTTCTCTAGGGTCATGTAGATGTTTGTGGAAAAAGTCTGAATGGTCAGTTTTCTCTAGGGTCATATAGATATTTGTGGAAAAAGTCTGAATGGTTAGTTTTCTCTAGGGTCATGTAAATGTTTGTGGAAAAAGTCTGAATGGTTACAGTTTTCTCTATGGTCATGTAGATATTTTGTGGGAAAAGTCTGAATGGTTACAGTTTTCTCTATGGTCATGTAGATGTTTGTGGGAAAAGTCTGAATGGTTATGGTTTTCTCTACGGTCATGTAGATGTTTGTGGAAAAAGTCTGAATTAAAATGACAAGCAATTAGAAGGTCTTTAAATACCTGGCTTCAGCACATCTCATAGTTTCTTTCTATCTTTAAAGAAAATACCAGAGTGATTGCAAAAATAGTAGCATCGCTTTTTTATTTACTGGTAATGCATGTTGATATGCATACTTATAAATTGTTTTCTTATATTCATACAATCCATACGGTAATAGAAATATGGTTAATGGTTAATACAATCCCTGATGCTAAACCAGCAGATTTTAAACAGAAGTAGTTTGTATAACTATTGAAATGAAGAGAACACGGTCATTGCGTCATTGTTTTAAATCTTCTGAAATTGCAGAATTTTCCTTATTTAGGAAGAACAGACAGCTTTCTTCCCACATATAATGATAAAAACTTTCTTGATCTAACTTTGAACGCGAGCGTGGTGTATGCAAGATAGGTTGGAATATCAGCCAAATAAATTAGTACCCTCCATTCTCCTTAACTAACCTGGCGCGGAAACAGCGTCTAAATTTTTCACAATTTAACTTTGGTACAGAAACCGATTTACAAGTATTGTTGCACACTCCCATGAACATTTTAATCAGCATTCACACAAAAGTGACGTTTAACAACGAAAGTTATGAAATGGACCGGATACAGATACAGTCACCATCAGGGAACTTTACACGCTGTCCATCTTAGTGCTTCAATGGACTTATGGCTTCAATGGACTTATGACTTCAATGGACTTATGTCTTCAATGGTCATATGATTTCAATGGACTTATGACTTCCTGGGATAACAGCAATGACATACGTAGCAAGCATACAATTACGTAAGATTCAAGTATGAAGGCTCGAAATAATACATTTTAGAGCATTCGTTAATGGTCTCTTGAAAGTGAGTAAACATATTGAAGTTTATCTTCAAAATATCGTGCTGAAATCAGTAAGAATTATACTTAGCAGAAATCGTGCCAGGCAAGCACATACGTCTTAATAATTAAATCTCTATTGGCTAATTAAGGAAATTAATAAGAAAATCTTAATTGTGTCTGGTTTGGTAACGTCATTAATGTTTTTAACAACACAGCAGTACTTTAAGATCATATCATGCCGGGTCACGAGGGACCCTAGCTATGGCCTGTATTATACAGTGTGCGTCTCCTATCGCTAGCCTAACATTGTATCAAAATAGTTAAACGGTGAATATTGTAAAGCTGCTGTTGTGTGACAGTCCATTTAGCCAGCCGGGGGGTGGGGGTGGGGGGGTAAACTTTTTTGACTTCTTGACTTATTGACACTGCGGCTCTTAGTTTCCTACCAAAACCTTCAGACGCTTTTTTTTTCTCGAATTTAGTACTTTGACAGACATGTAAAACGGTACGTCTCTGATAGATATGCGATAGCCCTTGGCTTCAATATGCTTTTCTATGCTGTATTTTTATAGACCCTAGAGAACACTGGTCATAGTATGAACAATTCTATTTGCGAAAAGATACAAATATTCTCCTAAATAACTGTTTCAATGATCAGAACGGTATTTTCAATTACTGCGTCTCTCACATTTGTTTGCTTTTCGAAAGTTTCTTTTCTGACTCGTCCACATCATTAACTTTATCATCTATACTTTTAAATGGACGTACCAGTTTCTTTATTTCATTCACAAACAAATCTGATAAACCAAAACCTAAAACGTCTACTACATGAGTGTACATTATTTGTTTACAAAGTAGTTCATAATATACTATACTATTTTCAAGAACACGTTTCGTACACGTGGGTGCAATATTAAGGTGTTCAGCTTCGTAAAATATTGCACGATCTTGACAATGTAAAGTTAACGGAGACAAAAATGTGCATATAATAATATTATTTTTAGTATATATGTTTAGCCCCCCCCCCCCAATCTACATGAAAATAGGACAAGCACAGTTACAGATTCCATGAGTTATTTGACCATGCCTTTGAGAAAAATGCCTCAAACGTGTGAAATGACAGAACTGGTCAAAGGTTATTTTCCACACTTCTTGAACACCGAAGACAATCAAAGCGTTGTACTTCCGCATTTGCCTAGCGTTCGCTACTACGACCACGACAGTATGCACATAGAACAACGAGAACAGCAGCAGAGAGGGTGTACCCTACAACTTTTTCAGAGGGTCCGTTAGCAAAAATAAAGGTTCCTACGAAGGGCGAAAATAAGGTCAATAACGCTAAACTGAATCCTCTAACCGAACATATTTCAATAACAAAAATCGACGGGGTTAGTTCGTTTTTGTTACTCGTTCGTTGACATATTTTTTTTTTCTTCAAATTTTAGGCGTGTTTTGTTTGTGTCTCACACTCATTTTTTTTGTCAGCTCACCCTCTATGCCGCTGTAATTAAATCATTGTTATATCAATAATGATTGGTGAAGCTCACTCAGCTAGACTAGCTCGAGAGCGACTAGAAGCAATCAAGAAATATCTACCTGTCCGTGATTCTGTCAGACAAAAATTACAAGCGCGTCAAGATCTCAAAAAAGGATTTGCAGAAGCCGCAGGAGAATTATTTAAACCTATCACGAAAACTAATGAAGGTATTCTTCCCGCGTTGGAGAAAACCGCTGAAGCAACTGGAAAAATAGCAAAGCGAACTAAGAAAACAAAAAAAAATTCTGCGAGAGCTTCCAGGTGAGATAGCTGCGGCTCAGCCACAATTACAAGAAGAAGTACAACAAGTACTTGATAGTGTTGACAAAGTTCGTGAGGAGTTTGGCGATGTAAAGGCTCTTGTTACGCCAGAATCAAAACCAAGATCAAAACCAACAGCCCGATTTTCCAAAGAAGGTCATAGGGTGCTTCAAAAAGACCCTATAGCGCTTGCCGCAAGGGGATATCAGCGTCATGGTGAATTATTAAATCCAAATACCGCTAGTGTTGCAAAGAAAAACTGGGTTCCTTTTGTATTTCGAAAGTCTCGTGGTATACCCAGAATTACCGATAAATACAGAAGTGATTTTGAAGATTTTGAGAGACAAGTCAAAAAGGCTGAAAGAACGCCCTCACCGGAATACAGCCCATATTTTACTGATGAAAAAGAAACAACTGGAAGTGGTATTAATACAAGTACAACTGGAAGTGGCCTTGTTACTTGTCCCGATAACGTCCTTGCCGACGTGGACAGATTAGAAATTCTGATTGGTGGAAAACGAGCCGGTAATAATTCTCCAGAAATTATTAATGAAGCAGCTGCTATTTGTCAACGATTATTTACAGACGGTATCATGGATATTAACGTGTATTGGTCCCTCATTAATGAAATTGCCGATGATATTACAGCGATTAAGCAGTTAGATATAATTATTATAATAGATGATCATACATGTTGCTCAACGTGGACCAACTATGGTCAGGGTGGTAAATTCAAGATTACCTGTATACAAAAAATTCTACGGAGATGGACTCGGTGATGTCATTCAGGGTTTATTTTCGAGGATAGCCCCAAAAGCAATACCGATTGCAAAGCAATTAGGCATGAAAGCTATTGACATTGTTCGTGAAAAAGTATTAGTGCTACCGGCGACGTCGCCAGTAAAGCATTTTCAGCAATCAAGGATAGACTAGCACGATTAATACGACGAAAACCTCAGCAAGTAAAATTACCCAGCACTGAAATAATGCCTGCAAAAGTTAGTAAAATAATAAATCAAGCTACAAACCAAAAATTAGCGCCAATGGTTGGTGAAAAAAAAGAAATATAGCCGCTAGTCTGATAGCAGGAAGTGGTTTTCGTGTTAAACGATAGTAAATATAATAAGGATGTTCAAACGCATATCTGATCCCGCATTCGACATGGACGCACGAGTCCTCGAAGATGAATCGGTACGTGATTATCAATATTATTCTTATAACGCACGTGTACCTGACGAGCGCGCAAGAATTGAATTACAAGTTCAGGATAAAAGCAGATATTTCTTACCTGCTGAGGTGTTTATTGAAGTCGAAGGTAGACTTTTTAAATTAGATAATACGGATTATGGAATTGGTGATCGAGTTGGTTTTGTCAATAATGGTATTATCGAGTTATTTAAAAGTGCCGCATATAACATTGATGGACGAGATATTGAGATCTGTCATAACGACATTGACGTTGCCACAACAATACTTGGTCTTGCAAGATACAGTGATGATTACTCAAGATCAGCTGGTCCATCAATGATGTTTACCAAAGATACAACTGATCATCCAGAAAACAGAAATGTAACATTAAATGTAGCTGGGGACACAGTTGTATCAATCAATGAAAATTTCAGCTTGGGATTCGCGTCACTTCGAGCAATGCTGGGCGACGATGAAAGATTTTCATGTGCGATTCCACTGTCACACATCTTTGGATTTTGTAGAAATGTTAGAAAAGTTATTTTTGGAGCCAAGCATACAATTGTACTCGTACGAAAAAATAACGACGATGATGCAATATGGCACGCTGAAGGAGCTAATCCAGCCGCAACTGTGGCACTTCATGGTAAAGTAATACTGACAAAACTTTCATTGTGGATGCCAACAATGACACCATCAATATCTGAAGAACAGCGGCTGCTTTCTTTTATGGAAAACGGCGGTAGGTCGACGCTATCATGGCTAACAATGACCACTGATTCTATCCAGAGTAACATTAATGGTTTATTTACATGGCAAATAGCATCACAGCAAGGTGTCTCTGCACCGCGACATATATTTGTTGCACTTCAAGATGTTACGCGAGTAAACTCGCAAATACGAAGTATTATGATATTTGATAAACTCGGCGTTACTGAAGTTTCATTGAGAATAAATGGACATCAAGAACCAGCCGAGGATATTTTGTTAAATTTTGAACAAAACAGTGTTGCACGTGCGTATCATCGTCTGATGACATTCATGGGACGTGATCAAAATGTTGATACTGGTTTACAAATATCACAGCGGGATTTTACGACGCTGTATCCGATCTATTACTTTTCGCTGGAACATTTGGATTTGTTTAGACAGTCCGTTGTTGACATACACTTTCGATCTCGTGTTACGCGAGGACCTATTGCTAATTACAGAGCAATCGCCGTTATACTCAGCGATAAAACAATGCTACTTGAAGGTGCTGGTGGTCGCATGAGAGTTATTGATGCGCCAATAGAAAATATGCAAGCGTTAATTTAGAAGTCAGAAATATATCATAAATGTCATATCATCATGTTAGTGTCAGTCTGACCCCGGGTCAGATTAAACGATTACAATCACCGTTAGCATCACGATGCGGAACAAAAATATCATTAAAACAAAAACAAATGAGCGGTGCAAATAAATTATCGTTGACCGAACATCAGTTTAAGAGATTCAACGAAGCTAAACAAGCCAATAAAGGAATACGATTAAATCTTTCCGTGGGTGCAATCAAGGATACTATTAAAATCGGAGGAATATTTCCGTTTCTCGCAGCTATTTCAGCATTAATAGCCGCAGCCGCTCCAGCTGTTGCAAAAGCTGCTGCGTTAGGTGCAGTTGGGACAGCTGCTGGAATGGCTTTAAAGAAAGCAACAGGAAAAGGATTAAAAAAAAGGAAACGAAGAGGTCACGGTCTGAGACTTCCAGGGTCTCGATACGGAAAAGGATCAAGAATTCCAGGGACTCGCTGATTTTTCCGATGTCTAACTTTGATTTACTCGATGCTGCTAAGCAACTAAATATAAAGAATTTTAGAGGTGTTTTTATGCGTGATCAATTACCGAAAAATCCAAATCTGAAAGAAACAGGTATTATTAATCTCGATAAAAGCTCTGGTCGTGGCACTCACTGGGTTGCGTACGCGATTGATCCGCGTGGTATTGTTTATTTTGATTCGTATGGGTTGGCGCCACCAAATGAATTTTTAAAATACGTCGATACAGTACGAATCATATAATAGTTGATATTTATGGAAGAATTTCTCCTAGTGCTCTCGCCGGCAAGAAGAAAGAAGATATCGATTTATCAAAATACGCCACCAAAGACGATCTTGCTGATATTATGAATTTATCTGGAGTTGACCGAGATGAAGTTGTTATTTTTCAGGATAAATTCGGAGTTTTAAAGACGAGTAATATCAAGTGGATCGATATAATTCGTAGAGTTCTTGGTGCTAACACGGACAATATTCCAGTATTTACTGACGGTGGTAGAATCAGAGACTCAAATGTATCAATCGCAACTATCAGAGATGAAATTAAGAAAAGTGTCGCTGATCGTTTAAAATCCGCCGGTGATACAATGACAGGTAAAATCAACATGAATGGAAATAAAATTGTTGCTTTAAGAGAACCAGCAGGTGATGAAGATGCCGCAACAAAGAAATATGTGGATGATAAAAATATTCCTACCGATGATAAAATAAATACACTACGAGCCGAGTATGACGTTCATGTAAATATGTTTTTAAATACTCGTAGAAATTTTCAAAAACTTAATAAAACCGCTGAAGATTTCTTTGGAGATCCACTAACCGTTGACATAAATCTCACCGACATTAGTACAAAACTCAACGACATTGTCAGCGGAATTCCTAATATCGTCGAAAAAACTAATCTCGTTAAAATTCCACACGGCGAACAGGCTAACAATATAATATACACATTATCATCAGGATCATCAACGTGGACACCGCAAAATAACACTATCAAACATACCGCGACGGTTACTGGTGTTTACAAGCTGTCCGTATTTAGTTCTGCAAAATTCAGGATATTTACTACATTTCTTTACTACATTTCCACGGCATCATTCAACCGATAATTTTTCTGGAATTGTGTCTATTATATTAAATAAAGATAACGAAGAAATATTTATACTGGAACTATCTGATAAAAAATTAATCTCGGCGTCCTACTGGTGGTGCATAGAATTTGTAGCTGAAACACCTCCGTTGTCTTAGACAACGACTTAATACAGTATAATGATAGACGTTCAGCGATACAGATACTATCAAGTAACGACATGGCAGAATAAACTAAAAACCATCATCGATAATTATACAGCAAAAATAAAGAAATATCGTAGACGTGCGGTTGTCGTTGATATCATCGTTTATTCGGTTTCCGCGATTGTTGCTGGAACCGGCGTAGTATTATCAACGTTGACGATGACGGCGCCGATCGTTGTAACAATCATTGTTTCATCGTCAACCACGATCGCTGGAATATTTAATATTATCGCGAAAAAGATAAATACGTGCACAAATGAAAAATTGAACGAGTACACAATCAAATTACATACTGCAACGACCGCATACTGTAAATTATCATTGATGATTTCTTCGTCGCTTAATGATGGAATAATATCTGACAAAGAATTCAGTATTATAATAAAAATCTACAATGAAGTATTTGATGAAAAAATTCCTGAACAGGATTTAAAACAATAATAGCATAATAATGACAACGTCATTGGAATTATTACAACAGATCGTCACTAATACTGCTCCGGTAAGAACCACAATGATATCAGCGAGTATCCTGAATTCAGTATTAATTTTTCGACCGCAATTCCAGCTTCCGAGATAGCATTAGCGCAATTACGGGTTTATTATAGTTGGCCAAATATTAGGTCAAAATCATTCGGTGGACTACAACCGAATAATTCATTAGTATTTGCAAATAAAAATAAACCCGATGGAACTCCTGATTGGCAAGTAGTCAGTATTCCAACGGGCAGTTATGAAATAGAACAGATCAATGAAGAATTCCAACGCAGAATTAAATCCATTACAGGAAAAGAATCAAAGATAGCCATTACTGTTCACGAACCAACGCTGTCATCGGCTGTTGAAATAAATTCTCCGGATTACGCCGTTGACATTTATCAGTCTTCGATTAGAACTGTGTTAGGTTGGCCTGAAGCTAAACCTGTTTATGTAGGGCCACCAGAACCACAACTAAATGAATTTTTTACAACGGAAAAAAATACATTAAAAAAAACCGGACGTTTATCTCAACGGAATTCCTGGTGTCAATTTTAGACTAGGTTGGTTGGACAGCAAAGATTATACTGATACTGATGGAACATGGTTTCCTCGTTATGGTTATGTTTTTATAATCGACCTTAAACGTGATCCTAAAACTGGTGATCTTACTGAAATTCCCTATGAAGACCCAATCGATGGATGGGTTGCTTTAATCGAATTTGAACACAATGATAAAATCAATGATTTAAAAAAATTATTATCATTGTTGTCACAAGTCTACGATGAGGACACACAAAAAAAATATCATTGAAACAATACAACATCTGAATAAGCTCAGATCAGACATGTACATCATTAATCGAACTTTTATCTTGAAAATGCTTGAACAAGATTAATTATTTCCAGGAGCACGTTTCATGAAAATTTTTCTTGATTATTATGGAACAACCAAAGACAAAATCTCAACATTTACAATACCAAAACTAGATTCAGATAGATTAAAACGGAGACTAACTTATGTTATCGATAATTACTTTCCTAGAATCCTCGAATCGTGGAAAAAATAGCCCCACCAGCAAGTATTCTCCGATACAATAATAATCCATACAACGAAGGTCGTCATGTATCACCGGGTATCGTTAATATCACATCAACGATCGCTGTCAATCTAGTATGTGATGTTATCGACGGCAGTTATCAAGTTGACACTGAAAAATCCAACCAAACCCAGCAAGGATACATTCTGTATTCATTTACACCTGAAGTCCCACCAGGTTATTTGATTGTATCAGAACCAATCAATGTTGTTTATCTAAAATGTCATAATCCACTCTTATCTCGGATACATTTCAAACTTACTGACCAGTCTGGCCACTTGCTCGATCTTAGGTCAGAGTCGTTAAATATAAACTTGTACGTGCGTTCGTAATGACTTCGTCATCAACGTCATCGTAGTTACGGAAAACATCAAGCAAAAAAAAATGTCAAGGATAAAATATTTTTTTACCTCCGTGATTTTATTAGGATCAGAAATGAATTATTCTAGTACAGCACTATTAGTTTCGTTGTCAGTGTCACTATGATCAGAGTCACACTCGTCTTTATCTTTAGCCAGTAACTCTTCCGTCATCTACATAATATCTCTCAGTTGCTTTATGCGAGCGTGTACGAGTCTTTTCGTTTCGTATTCGTGAGATAATTCCGACCTAACCTTTTCGATGGCCCGTGAAAGAGGAACAAATAATTTCACCTGCGTATCCGTGATTGCTGCCAGCGATCGTAACATCGCCTGCTGGATTAACTTTATGAATCTATAATCTGAAGGCAGTGTATACCTATTTTCGGATTTTCGAATTTGTAATGATTCAAAATCACTCATTATTTTTTCAGGATCAAGCTCATCAGGTATTTTCATACCGCTGTGTTGTAATTGCTTAATAGCAGCAATAATTGATGTGATGTTTTCGTGGTTCATTATTTTTTATATTATAAATTATTTGTTTAATAAATATTTCTGAATAAATATTTATAAAAAATAAAAATATTTTAGACAATCTGACTAAATTCAACGATTTTGATGGGTATATTACCCGTCAACGCTAGAAAATCTGATCAAAATCACAACGTTGTTGGGTAACTTACCCGTCAACTCTAGAAAATCTGATCAGTCACAGTAATGTTGGGTAACTTACCCGTGAACGCTAGAAAATCTGACAGAATTTCATAAAAAATAAAATTTTATTATAATAAAAGTATTTCTGAATCAGAATAAAAATAAAAATACATTTCTGAATAAAAATAAAAATATTTTAGAAAATCTGACTAAATTCAACGATTTTGATGGGTATATTACCCGTCAACGCTAGAAAATCTGATCAAAGTCACAATGTTATTGGGTATATTACCCGTCAAAGTCAGAAAATCTGACTGAATTCGCAATATTGTTGGGTATAATACCCCTAAAATTCAGAAAATCTGACTGAATTTCATAAAAAATAAAATTTTATTATAATAAAAATATTTCTGAATCAGAATAAAAATAAAAATATATTCTCTTAATAAAAATAAAAATATTTTAGAAAATCTGACTGAATTCGCAATATTGAAGGGTAATATACCCGTCAACGCTAGAAATTCTGATCAAAGTCACAATATTGTTAGGTAACTTACCCATCAAATTTAGAAAATCTGACTGAATTCACAATATTGACGAGTAATATATCCGTCAACGCTAGAAAATCTGATCAAAGTCACAATATTGAAAATCTGACTGAATTTCATAAAAAATAAAATTTTATTATAATAAAAGTATTTCTGAATCAGATAAAATATTTCTGAATCATAAAATATATTCTGAATCAGATAAAAGTAAAAATACATTTTGAATCAGATTTATAATAAAAATATATTCTGAATCATAATATATATTCTGAATCAGATAAAAGTAAAAATATATTTTGAATCAGATTTATAATAAAAATATTTCTAAATCATAAAATATATTCTGAATCAGATAAAAGTAAAAATATTTCTGAATCATAAAATATATTCTGAATCAGGTAAAAGTAAAAATATATTTTGAATAAAAAAAGTAAAAATATATTCTGAATCGGATAAAAGTAAAAATATATTTTGAATAAAAATAAAAGTAAAAATATATTTGATCCTAAGAGTCCCTTATTGAGGCCTTAAGCCCACAGGGCACTCTTTCATTGGTTAAGACCTGTCTTATGGCACACAGGCACCTTATTGAGACTTTTTGGTCCGGCGGGCATTCTTTCTGAATGTCCCTATGTGGGTACCCTTCAGTGATCACGAGTTCACATCATCCTGCTGTTTATTTTAGGGACGCAAGCGATTTCATGTAAACCCACCCCCAAATCAAACCCGGGGTAAATGCAAAACTGCACTCACCACGTTGTTCAACATGGTGGGGGTACATGAAATCTCAAGGGGTTGCTTGCGTCCCCAATTATTAAGTAAATAATAATTAATAAATAAAATGGCATCCCAGGGCCACAAACCATTGACATGTGTCAGTCATGGGGTTCGAACTCAAGACCTCGAGTACGAGAGTCAGACGTGCTACCAATGCACCATTGTTCCAACTTACAAATATACGTTTGAAACATATATATATAGCTATCTTAGCCTTGACTCTGTCACTGCAGATTCTGTGATTATTATACTATCAGAATAGTTTTCTGATTCTGAATAAAATGCAATTTTACATGTTTCTGCCGTTTCTGCCTTGTTAAAATATTATATTTTCAAGCCTCTTGACACAGTCAAGGCAGAACTATCTAGCAATGAATGCGTTGGATCGATATATTCCAGTTATATCTAGACAAAAAAATCGATAATGACTACCGCGTACATGGCTTTATGTATAAATCCACTATCACGGATTTCAATATCATCTTGCCAGCGTCAAAGAATGAATTCCTTGACGACGTCAAGAATTCAGATTTTTGTGTTTGATTATGTTCCTCAGACTTTAGTGTTCGAGGGATTAGACATATATCACTGAAGATAAATGTGTGGTCAAGTATAAGCAATAACAAAAAAAGGGAGACAACTATTTGATTGCTCTATCAGCGATGACGGATTTATCTCGCTTCATTGTACATACCGGAACGTGATCTTTTGTTCGAATTTTTTCGAAAATGCTGATTTAGTTATTTTTTCTGCCACATATTGTACCGAACGCGGGATGATACCATAATATTTACCAGCCGCATTTATAGAATTAAAAAAACTCTCTTCACCAGTATCTGTATTTATGGATACAACTGATCTTGGAGACTTATCATTATAACCAACTCTTCCAAAAATACAATTTTGGCTTCGCGTAACAACGAGGTTACATAAATTATTATCCTTTGGGTTTGAATTAATATGATCAACAGCAAGTCCGTCTTCGATGACCCAATGAAAACATTCGAATATGAACCTATGAGACAAATATCTTTTTTCCCCGGCAGTAAATCTGAAATAACCAGTATCATCAATATTTCCGACTGATTTCTTCAATCTGCAATTTCTGATTACACCATCACGAGACGCTTCATAATTCTTGATAATGAGATGTTTTATAGATTCCTTTTGCTCCATTTTATATAGTAATACTACTTGTCTAAATGATTATTTTGAAATCTGGCCAGATAGTCTTCAGCGGTTTTTATGGGAGATTCACCTGACGACTTCTTATCATAATATCGTTTCAGCTCTCTGTATCTTTTACCACCGCATTGCACACATAACCGTGTTTCTCCTCTGACTCCAACGCCACATCGTAAACACGGTTTCGGTCCTAGACTACCTTTTCGAAAGCTTTGCATGCGTTGAAATAAAAATTCATTTACGCATGATTTATTACAAGGAAGAGAAAATCCAATCATAAGCCATCGGCATTTATTGTTTGTTTGAATCATTATATATATAATTAAAGTTTAATTAAACATATATTTGCTTTAAATATAGTATGGAGGAATTTGAGAGATTATCCACAATTGAACCTTCCACCATCTCGGCGGGAGCAAGATTTGATCTTGACAAACTACAGAAATCTAAATTTAATTTTTCGATGCAAGATCTGGCTTTGATAAATAGAGATATAATCGATCGTATCCGTGAAGCCAAGAAAGAATTTCGCAACGATGGTGCGGCTCATACTTGGTCGACATTCAGGATCATGAATATCATTGATTTTAGAATGAGTGACGAACGAGGTAGAAATATTATCAACTATTTCGACAAACAGCGATATATTATTCTAGTAAAATTTATTGTGCAGACAGATGATGACACTTGGATTATCCGTGATAAACGTGACCCTGTACGACTTCATACTGGAAATAATACTGTTACATTAAATAACAAATCAAAACCAGGAACATTGACTGGTGTTGATAAACCGCATTATGAACGAGAATTTCCTGTAACTGCAGTTATTTATGCGATATATCCGCTAAATGATAAATCTAGCGTTAATAATCTCAAACCAATGAAATTGTCAAGGGGACTAAACTGCGTAGCTGAGAGAGTTATGGAACATTTCTCAAAAGGAATACGTGGAAACGGTTTAACTAATCTAAGACGTAAAAAAAATAAATGCGTGGGCAGAAACAGTTAAAGATACCGGAGCATCTATCAGTGACGTTGCTAAGCTAGAAAAGAAATTAAGATTTCCAATAACAGTAAAAACACTAACCGGAGAAATTTTGTACAAACCGAAATATATATAAAAAATGGAACCCCTATAACAATCATTGATCATAATGCACATGCATGGACTAATGCTGTAACAATATTTCCACGGGATAGAACAGTTAAATTTTATAGCGATTATATATTCGACGCTATCAATAATATTAGTAAGAGTGACCCTGTATTTGTTTGGTTATTTCAGAGTTCAGATTCGTATTACGATCAATTTGTAAGGCCTAACGGAGAAATTTATCGTGCAGAATCTCTTCATGAAAAAAATGAAGAATCTTGCATTGAAATATAATTCTAATGATGCTGAAGCTGAACAATTACAAAATAATTGTTTTACAGTTCCATCGGTTGCGGCTCACGTAGCTCAAGAAAAAAAATTCATGGAAACCGACACGATTAGAATTTCTTGAAGACATCCAGCACAGTTGTGTCGAATATGGACACGGCGGATTATGGAATACCACACACGATTATAGCGATATTATATCTGTTGATATGGTAGCGTGTTATCCTGGAAGTTTTCTTGGATACGGAGAATGTTCCAAATACTTTAAAAGATTCGGACATCCCACACACGAGATGACCAGAGTTGCGATAAACGGACTCTTACATGATTTTGACCTAACTGGATTTGCTTGTATAGAATCATTTGAGTTTGCGAAAAATCTGCATCCGATTTTTTATGTTTGGTTTGGAAGACATTTCTCAGAAAAATATTGGGCTCCAATAGTGTTATTACGATACATGCTTGATACTGGAATCTTAGTGTCGTTGAGTGTAAGTGAAGCCATTATATCATATCATCCGCAGAAACAAGTTTGGTTACCACAACCCCTGACAGCGTCAGATGATGAAAATCCTGATATGATTGATCATGAAAAAAGTTGCAAAAGATTTTGGTAGGAAAATAATCGGTAAGTTTACTCAAGGAGGATCATATGATCATAAACGAATGTGTACAAGATTAATTATGGATGATGCTGAGCTCGATTTTATAATTGCTGATACAACGGAAAAAAATACATTTATGAGTCGGGGTAATGCTTATTTATCAGACGGGTCTAAATTAGGTACAATCGTGAGCTATGTTGATGGTGAATCACCGCAATTTACTAATTTAAGATCTTCTATGCTCGCTTACGTTTCGATAAATTTATTATCGATGATAAATAGATTTCCTCGTTACGCGGTTAGAGTTGCCACGGATTCATTTTATATAAATAAAGAGTATTAAGATTTGCTAAAACCGCTACTCGGTAATGACGAATGGAGATCATGGAGAATAAAACAAGAAAATATACTTGACTATTCAGAATCTGCTGACGTTGAAATCAAGGAAATATTTTACAGCAATCATAATCAAATATTAAAATCATTAGCACCATCTGTGTTTGATCCCGTGACCAGACATAAAACCGTTTATCTCAATGGGCCTGGAGGTTCAGGAAAAACATGTGCCATTGAATTATTTCGCCGTAGTTTGAAGAACTCCGTTGATATGATTGTTCTGACACCTACACATAGACTAGCCAGAGAAATAAATGAACGTGGAGTAAAATCTCAAACCTATCATGGTTTCTTCAGATGGTGCGGGGATACGTGGACACCTGAACGAATGGGTGAGAAATATATACCCCGGATTATCATCTGGGATGAGATTTGTACAGTATCGTTAGAAACATTAAAAATATTTCTTAATTGGTTATTAACGAAAAATAATGCGATAATTATGTGCGGCGATCATGGTCAACCACCACCTTTCGTTGGGCAGTCTCAGCACGAGTGGTTAAAAACGTTTGTGGATTATTATGAAGAAATAAATGATGATCACAGAGCTATTGATGAACCTCTGAAAGAATTTAAAAGATTAATCAGACTACAGCCAGATAAAATACAATGTGAGATAATGCGTGAAATAATTCCGGAAACTCCTGTAAATGATTTTTGGAATTTATGGTGACCAAATGATTTAATAGTTGCGAGTAGAAAGATAGTTCGTTATGAATTGCAAGAAAAATTATTTTTGTTACATAAAGAAAAATTTTCAAATCTACCCGTACCATTGTGTTATCGCCCAGCAGATACTCGACGACAAAATACTGAAGTTGAATTCCAGGAACAAATGAAAAATAAAATCTTGTATTGAATGATATTGTTTTGGTTGATGTTGATGTTGTTGAGAGCGCGTTGATCATGGATAAAACTCCATGGAAATTAGGATATGCTATAACGATTCATTCGTCACAAGGACTAACTATTGCTGATACAAATATCTGGATTGTCGATGATAGAATCGAATGGTCAAATTTAGTTTATCTCGCAGTGTTCCGAGTCAGAAGAATATCTCAACTACACAGGGTTATTATGAAATTTACAGAAAATAATAATCAAACTGCTAGTGACGAAAACGAAGTTGTTGTTGGTGTAATAAGGAAAAAAACTATTTGGTTATAAGCAATGTGATAAAAAAATAATCGCGACTTTGATAATGATACTGAATTGATTATGACACTAAAACAACGACAGAATAATCATTGTGCAAGTTGTTACTGTAACATGTTATGGGAATATTCGAGTAATAATCCAAGACAGTTCACCGTAAACAGAATTAATAGTGATCTTGGTCATACACGTGATAATGTCATATTGACATGTCTTGAATGTAATCGACGTCGGGGCGCTGGACGCCCTGGTGCCAGTTTACAAAAGTGAACGCGGTGGTAATTGTATGTCCTCAGGAATGACTTGTAATTGTTCACGTACAAATCCACGCTGAGGAGCAGTTGAATCTAGTCTGTAGATGGCAGGTCTACAATTGGATCTAACCAAGCTAGAAATTTTATGTGTGGTCACACTCCAGACAGGATCAGTTGCTCTTTTTTTACCCCCTTCAAGTTCACCAGGTTCATATAAATACCTTACAGTCACATTACCTAACACTGGCTGTTTTGAAAAGTCACGTCGTTGTCCGTAGCCATCGCTACGGGGTATATGTTTCTTTGTAATTGCATTAATAGGTTTCATAGAAGTTGCACGAGTAATTTCATTATTTAACGCAGCTATCACACTTGGTAATCTTGCAACCCATTCACGAGATCTCTTGTCGCTCTGAATCATTTTCTTCGCATACTAATATCCAAATAACCGCTCAGCGAGTGTTCGATTAAATCTTTCAACGATTGCCTGATCACGATGAATTGCGATGTGTCCTTGTCTGATTTTGACATTATGCTTTTTCATTAGCGATGATACTGCACCAAGAAAGTTTTTGCCAGGATCAGCTTGTAGCAACTGTGGCCATCGCAAAGGTCCTCGTTGATAAATTCGTTCAAACGCAGATGCAACTTCAGATGTTGTTTTTGTTGATAGCGGCTCCGCTTCTTTATATCTACTTGCAACATCAACGACAGTTAACGCGTATTTGTATGTGCGTGATTGACGTCCACATGTTTTAATAGTATCGTGCGGTAAAAACAAAATATCTGCTTGATGAACTTCACTGGGAACGCTGACATCAAAATACGCGTACTGAATTTTTTTTTAGGTGGACGTAGATAGATTTGCCATATTGCCTGTCGTGCTAACCACGCTGCAGCAACAGCACGTGAGACTTTTGCTGCTTCAGCAAGTTTACTAATCGCTGCTCTGCCCTTCCAATATCCTCTTGGGCTATAATAAATGGATTCCATTATAATAATCATATAATTAATTACCCAGCCCCTAGCATTATTTTACCTTTCATAGCAGATTTCACTGGAAAACTACCGAGTTTTTCTCTGAGAGATTTATCAGGTATAGAATTTAACGCACGAATCAGTTTCACATCTGCGAGATGCCGTTGTTGTAAATCTTTACTTTTATACGCAGTGTCATGAAAATGACACGCTTGATCAATCTTATTTATTGGATGCTCTTCTTGTCTTGGTTGATCTCGTTCGTCAAGTCGGATATCAGGTCGAGTTCCAGGACCAAAATAATTGTATCCGGGTAGATGTTTTTCCCCGGGATACTTCGCCCACGGAGCCCCTGGCAATTTTCCCAACGAAGCAGCGATATCACCTCCTGTCGCTGTGCTAGACGAAATAAATTTGTATTTTTTTGTGCCACACTTTTCACACTTACCTGTCAGTGCGCGTTTTTTATTTTTTGTTATTATTGTTTTTAATCCAGTGGTGGACGTGGCTGCCTTGCATCGAACACAATATAAATTCATATTATTTATCATATGGATATAATTGACTTTTCGGTGACACGAAAACAGGAACCAGTCAAGCATCACCCAGCGCTACCGAATTCTATCAGAATGATAATAATAGGTCCATCTGGATCAGGCAAAACACAATTATTGCTTAATTTGATAGTGAGATGGCTCAAGTGGGATAAATTATATTTAGTAGCACCAACCGTGGATGATCAGCGATGCTATGAAGTACTTAAAGATTTTAATGAAAATGCAAAATCGTTATATGAAGACAGTGACAGTGATGGAGTCAGTGTTATTGATTTTATCACTGATATTGATGAAGCGCCATCTGTAGATGACCTGGATGGACGTATTAATAATTTAATAGTATACGACGATGTCATGCTGGATAAACAATCAAATCCAGCTCGGATATTTTCTCGAGGTAGACATAAAAATACAGATGTGATTTATGTTACACAGCGTTATACACAAATTCCAAAAGTGATCAGAGATAACTGTAATATTTTAGTTGTGTTTAACGGAGTTGATAATCATACGCTGCAAAATATTTATTATACTTGGTGTTCTGGGGACATGGACATGAACAAATTAAAGAATTTCTTTGCACACGCGCAAGCTACCCCGTTTGGTTTTATAACAATAAATTTGCATGATCCCAGGTCGAGATATCGTAACGGACTTGATACAATATTTGGATAAAAACCACAGCAGCAGAGAGGGTGAACTGACAAAAAAAAAATGAGTGTGAGACGCAAACAAAACACGCCTAAAATTTGAAAAAATATGTCAACGAATGAGTAACAAAAACGAACTAACCCCGTCGATTTTTGTTATTGAAATATGTTCGGTTAGCGGATTCAGTTTAGCGTTATTGATCTTATTTTTGCCCTTTGTAGGGTTCACCCTCTCTGCTGCTAGAAGCATTCTTTGCTTGGTACAAAACTTACACTTCAAATCCTTTTGACTTTGAAGAAGAAATGTTCAAATATTGCCGATCCGAGGAGGACATTTCACACCATTCCTATGGGAACGTTTGACAATTATTTCTGGATCAAGGAGTATCGATCTTTTGAAGGAAGCTTCTACTATCGTTAAAGCATGTGGATTAGTTTATGGAAAGAAGTTCATGTTTGAGAATAAACTAGCATCATAGCCCCTCAATCCTACTTCTCAGTCAGCCATCGATGTTCCGCATGAGCTTTGCTTCAGCTCCTTTGCTTGTGTGAAGTGAAAGAAAATGTATACAGCATGCTAGAAATGGCTGGGAAAAGAAACTTAGTGGTCTTTCTGTGGGTTTAGAAAACCCTCAGATTGCCTACGAATTCCAGGATGTTTATTTCACGAATGGTAGCGATATGACTGAAACATTGTTAAAGCTACGTTAAAACTCCAAATCAATACACCTATTCATGAATGATCCACATGTTTCCCTCAGCGAAACCTGAAAAACGTTTCTCCGAGTTTATAATGGAAGAGTTTTACTTCCAAACATACCATCGCCTGCTGAGGTTAGAAAGACAAGAATACTAAGTGGCAGAAATGTGGGAGCACGAGTACGATGGACGTTTTAAAACTGATCTAGAATTTTTAGGCGCATTACCGTAACTACGAAGTGGTAGACATCGAACCTTTGAACCTACGCGACAGTTTGTTTAAACAACTAACTAACGCGACCTGCTTGCCTTTCGACATGGACGAATCTCAAGAGAAGAAATCAAATAATTATATTTAATTTGTATTGTGCGATTGACCTTTATCCATAATTGAGGGTAGGAGTTGGGCCTGCGTGTACGGCAGACATGCTTATTAGGATTGAGTTCTAGTTACAGCTTCGATTCTGATCTTAGAAATGTGTTGAAACAAATTCTGTGTAGAGTTGGATGGAAATTTCAATTAAGTTGACCCTCATACTGTTCCTCAAATTGTGTTTAAGGTTTTTATATTATGTTGATTATATTAGAATTACCCCTTCCATATCTTTACATCAGTCTTAGTGGAATCAATTATAGTTGTGTTCCGCTGAGAGGATTTAATTTATTTATTAAATTGTTCAGTGGAATTACAAAGTACTCATTCATTTAGGGCTAAATCACTATTTTGGGCATTTTGGATTTTACCATTGTGATACATGAAGACATTTACACATTAGCACATTCGAGGCGATTGCTACATTAGTACATTCAGAATTGGAATTCATTCGGAATACCACTGGAATTCATTCAGAATACTCTATAGTTATGGACTTCTTATAGAACTTTTAGGACTATATGGGACTTAATTCACAACAGTGTAAGTTCGTTTTTAAATTTTCACTTTGTATTCTAGGGAAATAAATCTTTTGTTGAATTTTACAAAACCATGCTGGTTTTCGTTCTTTTCTATTACTTGATATAAAACCATCGAGTCGTAAGAATATCCTTGAGTGAATAAATATGTTCGATACCCTACTTAAAATGCTGACAAAGCACATCGACGTGGAACACATTCGTCAGTACGAAGGCTTGATACAAAGTCTTACCTCCACCCACTTATACCATCCGGTCCCACCACATCATTGCCATAGAAAACTAATATTTCTTTTTGCCATGATTGTGCTGAAACGTGTGATCAAGACTGTAAACAGGAAGAACGCACTTTGACAAGAATGTGGGTGAGTGTCGAATGGTTAATGCTCTAGACTAAGGATGTTAAAGGTAAGCGCAATTTAGCACTTTCCTATCACAGAACATTACCTAAAGGACCAGGAGTCGGGTCCTACATTTTTTTTCTGGCTAGGTCAATAATTTTGTCAAATTGAAACAAAAAGCAAGTAGCTATCCAAGTCCATGCCAGAAGACATTAACAAATGCAAAGAACGGCGCCCCTCCTTAGAATGTATCACTTTGATACACGTGGAAAAGAGCGAAGGAAGACGATCGTTTGTTAATGTCATGTTAAAAGTGCTTGTGTGGAAAACCGGAGCAATATCATATATTACCAAAGACGGAATACTTGGCTGCTCCAATCCTTTATCTTCAATTGGTGGACGAGAAAGGAAAACGCATGAAACGTGGAGATCGCAATTGAAAATTTGATCTTGGTCAATTATGAAGAAGCAACAGTGTTTGCACTTCCCAATCTGTTTGGAAATGTTATCATTGCAGAGTACGTTACAGTCAATAAATAGTTTGGAAATGTCATCATTGCAGAATACGTTACAGTCATTAAATAGTTTGGAAATGTCATCATTGCAGAGTACGTTGCAGTCAATAAATAGTTTGGAAATGTCATCATTGCCGAGTACGTTACAGTCAATAAATAGTTTAATGCCTTAGAAATTTTAGGTCATTTGCTTTGACACGGACATACATTTGTATATCCATCACCATCCTAGCCATCAACGAAGTATCAAAGAGGACCGTTTAGGTGCATGGATGGACGAGCACCCAGAAGACACTATTGTCAGTTAGCTAGTTGGGCTCCGAAAATTACGAATACCAATACACAGACCGACAGAGATAAATTCATACTAAACGCAAAGTAAAAGGACTGACACTCAGCTATCAATCGAGCCAAGTGGTCAATTTCGACGCCTTGAAAGATGCTTTACAGTCTAGACAAGAACAAGTCATTCGCGTGAAAACATTAGATCCGCGAAACATTTGTTTACGCGGGAGACGAAGTACAGTATTTTTGATTGCGGTGTGAAGATCCACTAATATAAAGACGCAGCTTTTATGGAACATATCATATGATTTCCCTGCTGTCACTACCTTCCTTTGGTGGTGCTTGATTATTTTCCCCATAGATACTTTAGAATAAAACATTCGTTATTTGCCTCCTAATCTACGAGAACGCATTTACAAAGGGCTCGTACAGATTCAAGTGAACCGGAAATAACAATTGCATCCTTTACGTCATAGACGTTTAAATCAGTGTAACCTGAATGCATTAAGAAAATTTATTGCTTTGAAAGTGTTAAAATGATCAGATATTGATCATCAATCCATGACAAAGACGAATTTTTCTGTGCATGATACATTCATTTTTTTAACGTTCTGATCAGTACTTCTGTACCTGTGCGTGAAGGAAAGATTTGTTGATCTGCATCGACGCTTCATGCGTGCCAAGAAGAGCGCGTGGCTTTTGATGTACACCAACATCACAATGGAAGGACGCACGGGATTGGAAAAGTCTTGCATTCGACATTTGGAAGCAAGAGGTAGCTAATCATGCCAAAGACTTGTGTGACTGATGTGAGAGAAACATGAAATTTGTTTGTTTGAAATGTAAATACGTTTTGTTGATGTTGTTACACCACCATAACAAGATAACTAAACGTGTATCAGATTTATACAAATCTTTTGTCCTTGATAGTAATCTCATAACTCTCAACACCCAACCTGATTCAAATCAGATCTCCGCTGTCCTACCTGAAGATCTGACGACAACAGCTTAGAGGTCATGTTCTGGTGACCTTTGAATTAGCCAATGGAAATGCAGCTTTAAAAAATATGAAAGTGTATCAGATCGTTTGGTACACACTGATGCTCTTCATTCACACTGCTCAGTCTCCAAACGCGAAGATATAAGACTTCATCTAATTGACTGATAAAATTACAGATTATGGTAATAACATAAGCTACCAGAGCATGACCCATAAGTGGCCGCTGTCAGATTTTCATGTAAAACAGTAGAGATCTGATTTTTCACCAGATTGCTCAACACCACAATTATTGCTGTACTCTTTACTCATACTCCGCTCCCAAAGTGATTGAAAAAAAGTTAGATCGTCAAAGCTGGGAGACCTTGTATCATCGCCACCCATCTAGCATGTTGATAGGTGGACCGAGTAGTTGATCCAAAACCAAATTTGTCAAACGTTTGCGAACACCGCTCTTATCGTGTCACGAATTTATACAACTACGTGCATCGATTTGCTGACCTTGCTATACACCAATATATATATATATATATATATATATATATATATATATATATATATATATATATATATATATATATATGCTGTGCGTGTGATTTGAATTTTTAACGTAGCTTTAACAATTTTTCAGTCATATCTCTACGATGTCTGCAGTGTGGAAGTTTATGATGATGTCTAGCACTAGGGCATCATGCCGCAGACATGTAGCATGATGTCCCACCCAGTCACATTATCCTGACGCCAGGCCGACCAGTCCTAACACTAACCTCTTAACACTGAACGCCAAGCGAGGCAGCTGTTAGTACCATTTTTGTAAGTCTTTGGTATGACTCGGCCGGGGATCGAACCCACGACCTGCCGCATCCGAGGCGGATGCTCTAACCACTTAGGCCACCGGAGAGGTCGCCCCAGTGCTAGACATAACTATAAACGCTGCAGATATCGTAGCTGTATGACTGAAAAATTATTAAAGCTACGTTAAAAATGCAAATCACACACACACACACACACACACACACACACACACACACATTCACCAGCGTCTTCAAGCATATATATATATATATATATATATATATATATATATATATATATATATATATATATATATAGTATGATATTTTCTGGAATATATTGGTTCATATTATAATAAAAACACTGAACTGGAAAAAATATGCAAGAATTAATTGATTTTCCATTAGTAACTGTCATTAGTTTCGCTCATTGAATCATTGAATCCTCATTATTTTTGCCGCTACTGTCTATAGTTTTCATTTTTGTGAAGCATGCTGCCTTTTCTTTGACTGATGATAGATACAAAGCCTTCATGGATCGTCCAAGACGTACTCTGAAAGGTTCCGCAAGAGAAAGAAGTGCTTAAATTGGCTGCGTGCCAAAACTAGATTCACTCCACACAGTTTAGTATTCATTCTTGAAGAGGCAACGTGGGTTTCAGAGTGTTATGTATATTTAATTCGCATTGTTTGTTTGTTAGCTTGTATGTATTTTTAATTTCATTAGCAGCAGGGTGGGTGAGCAGACCACTGTTACAATTAAGCCAGATTTTAGTGATAATTAAGGCAGAATCTGCCTCAATTATATACCGTTCGAGCAATTATATATCCTCTTTTCTGTGTCTGCTCCAAAAGTATCTCTTACATACATGTAGTCGCACCCTCCCTGCTGCTGTCGATTTAAAAAGATTTGTTTTTCGACTTGAATAAATTCAAAAAATAAACAGCAGCGATGACGGTCAGTCTACCATTCCACTGGGTCCCTTCTGCCGCTAAAGCCTTTACCAATAAGATCCTAAGAGTCCTCGTTGAGGGGCCTTAAGCCCACAGGGCACTCTTTCATCGGTTAAGACCTGTCTTATGGTCCACGGGCACCTTATTGAGACTTTTTGGTCCGGCGGACATTCTTTCTGAATGCCCCTATGTGGGTACCCTTCAGTGAGGTCACAAGGTCACGAGTTCACATCACCCTGCTGTTTATTTTAGGGGCGCAAGCGCATATCGATTTCATGTAACCCCTCCTAAATCAAACCCCGGGGTAAGTGCAAAACTGCACTCGCCACGTTGTTTGACGTTGGCGAGGTTTCATGAAATCTCATGGGGTTTGCTTGCGTCCCCAGTTATTAAGTAAATAATAATTTTTAAATAAAACGGCATCCTAATGCCACCCCCGACATATGTCCGTTACGGGGAATCGAACCCTATACCTCTGGTCTAGACCTCGAGTACGAGAGCCAGACGCTTTAGCATTGCACCATGAGCTTAGTTACAAATATACGTTTCAAAAATAAATATAAGCTATCTTAGCCTTGACTCAGTTGCCTTGACGTTGTCATGATAAGTATATACTATCAGATTCTGAATAAAATCTGCAATTTTACATATTTCTGCTGTTTTTGCTTTGGTTAAAATATTTATTTTCAAGCCTCTTGACACAGTCAGGGCAGAACTGTGTTAGTAATATGCGTTGGATCGATATTATTCTAGTTCATTCCGCCTAATGCTGAAGTCTGAACAAAAAAAAAATCGATAATGACTATATATATCACCGGTAAAATATCTATAGCGTGGTTCGTCCTGATTTTATTCTTGGCAACATATTTTTGTGCTTGATATCATATGAAATAGGTAGATTTCTCAGACTTTAGTGTTTCAGAGATACAGGGCTTGGAAATCGAAGTCAAAGAAGAACATGACTGTATAGATATGAAACTATTAATTATAATGAAAAAGAACTATGCACCGTTTTTCAAGACTACGCTATCCTAGACATAGTCTTTGACATAGTCAGGGGGAAATAACTGCTTAATTACTCTATCGTTGTGACAGAGTTATTCAGCATCAAGGACCAAATATTCTATCAATACCTATACGATACCTCGACCTAGAGTCGTGCAAATTTATGGTTATGAAACCAAACGGGGTAGCTTGTGCTGCTGAAAAGAAATTTTTAAATTTAATCATGTCCATATCCCCTGAACACCAAGTCCATGATAAATCACGGTGAATATTTCGCAGCGTATGTGTAAACACAACTAAAATATTACAGTTATCTCTGGCCACGCTTGGAATTTGTGTATAACGTGGGTAACATAAATCACGTGTCCCCCTTGACTATGTCAAGGACTAAGTCACGGCTCTGGAAAATACACGCCGTGTATTTATCACTGTTGATCCCTGTGCCGTGATAGAATAATTATTTGGTCAATCTACGGCCGTTATCATCGTTGATGGATCTGTACAATCATTATATATAATTATAAAATATGTACAGATCCGTCAACGATGATAAATCATTGATAGAACGATTATTTCAACAATCTACGGCCTCTATCATCGTTGATGGATCTGTACAATCATTTATATATAATTGTAAAATATGTACAGATCCATCAAGGATGATAAATCAAGGATAGAACGATTATTTGATCCAATTACTGGCTGTAAAATTATTCTCCACGATAATCGTGGTCAAAGATACTGAAACAATTGTTGATGCTCCAGATATGAAATCTCAAAATTTCTGTGTGCGCATCCACAACGGTGATATCATCACCACCGTAAAATCCTTGACAATCATTATGATACTCAATCCAGCGAGGATCATCGATGAAGTCTGATTTTGGCCATACAGGATAGTCAAGTGTATAGTCTGACTTTGTTGTATGAATTTTATCATTTACGGTCAAAGTCGCTCCGAAACCTTTATAAATCAATTTTTTTTTTTCGATTATATCTTTGACGGTTAATTTTGATTTATGAAGTCTTGTCTCAGGAAATATACTTGACCAATTTCTTAGCAATTCGTTATATTTCGACAATAAATCTTTATCCGCGATCATGTTCTCGATGCGCATTTGCAAGTCCAGTCCTGATACTGATACGGTGGTCGTTGATAAGTCTTCAGGAACAATATCAGGCAAATTCAGTATTTGTAAAACATTTCTAATCGCGGTTAATTTCTCACGTGGACTTATTTTATCAGAACGAAACATCTCAGCGTTGATCGCGTCGCCGCGATTAAATTTATAGACAATTACTCTGTGTTGTCGTTTTAATCGCGACTGAATTTAACTCATTGAAGGGTATAATACGTGTCAGATTCAGAAAATCTGAATAAATTTACAACACTGACGGGTATTATACCCGTTAATGATAGCGACCACGTACCTGTTTACAACAAAGTTACGTATAATACCCGTCAACAAGTTAAAATCCGTACAGAATTCATAAAAAATCTGAATCAGAATAAATATTTATATTTTACAAAATCTGTACAGAATTCAACTCATTGACGGGTATAATGCCCGTCAACGCGTTAAAATCCGCACAGAATTCATAAAAAAATTGAATCCGAATAAATATTCATAAAAAATAAAATATTTTACAAAATCCAGCCGGATTTTAACTCACTGACGGGTATAATACCCCTCAAATTCATAAAATCCGACTAAATTCGCAACACTGACGGGTATAATACCCCTCAAATTCATAAAATCTGACCAAAATCACAACAAAGTTACGTATAATACCCGTCGAATTCATAAAATCCGTACAGAATTCATAAAAATTCTGAATCAGAATAAATATTTATAAAAAATAAAATATTTTACAGAATCTGTACAGAATTCGCAAACTGACGGGCATAATGCCCATCAAATTCATTCATTCTGTACAGAATTCCAACGCTGACGGGCATTATACCCGTCAAATTCAGATAATCTGCACAGAATTCATAAAAAATTTGAATCAGAATAAATATTTATATTTTACAGAATTCAGTTGAATTTTCAACATTAAACGGGTATAATACTCATCAACGCGTTAAAATCCGCTCAGCATCACAACAAAGTTACGTATAATGCCCGTCAAATTCAGATAATTTGTGCAGAATTCATAAAAAGTCTGAATCAGAATAAATATTTATAAAAAATAAAATATTTTACAGAATTCAGTTGAATTTACAACATTAAACGGGTATAATGCCCCTCAAATTCATAAAATCTGTACAGAATTCCAATACTGACAGGTATAAATCCCCTCAAATTCATAAAATCTGTACAGAATTCGCAACACTGACGGGCATTATACCCATGAATGCGTTAAAATCCGCCCAATAATTTTTCGTTGACGGGTATTAAACCCCTCAAATTCAGATAATTTGTGCAGAATTTATAAAAAATTAATAATTTCTGAATCAGAATAAATATTTATTATTTACAAAATCTGTACAGAATTCTACTCATTGACGGGTATAATGCCCCTCAAATTCATAAAATCCAGCCGAATTCGCAACGCTAACGGGTATAATGCCCGTCAACGCGTTAAAATCTGCGCCGAATTCCAACGTTGACGGGTATAATGTCTGTCAAATTCAGAAAATCTGCGCAGAATTCATAAAAATTCTGAATCAAAATAAATATTTATAAAAAATAAAATATTTTACAGAATCTGTGCAGAATTCGCAACATTCATTTATAATTATTATAAAAATTGTACAGATTCGCCAACAATGATTTATCAACGATAGAAGTCTTGAAAGAATTTATTCAGGATCGTCATTCAGAAATAATTTATTCTGATTGTAATTTGTTTATTCATTAATTCTGAATAATCGACGGATTATCCTGGCGAACAGCATACTGATCCAGAAGAGGTTTTATCAACGCCGTGATAGAACGATTATTTTGACAATCTGAGGCTTCTATCCCTGATTTATCAACGATGTGGAATCGCGCCATAATCATTATTATTATTATTATTATTATTATATATATATATAGTATATATATATATATATATATATATATGAGTTGCGTATATATATATATATATATATATATAAGTATATATATATATATAAGACGCAATTCCACATCGTTGATAGAAGTCTTAGATTGTTGAAATAATTGTTGTATCATGGCGTTGATAAAGGTCTCTTCTGAATAAATAATCTTGAAACAGTATATCCTGAATAAATCATTTCTGGATAAGTGATATTTGACAATAATTCAGGATAATCCGTTTATTTGCAGGATAAATTATAAAAATTATTTCTGAGTAAATAAATTATTTCTGAATGATGATTCTGAGTAAATAAATTATTTCTGAATGATATTCATTAATTCTGAATAAGCATATTCTATTGTAATTCTGCATCGGTTATTCATCAACGATAGAACGATTATTTCAACAATCTACGGCTTCTATGGTTGTTTGTGGAATCACCACATTCATTTATATTTATTATGAAAATGTGGTGATTCCACATCGTTGATAGAAGCCGTAGATTGTCGAAATAATTATTGTATCTCGGCCCATTGTTAGCAACCTCATTCACAACCGTATTTCTGCATCGTTAATTTATCAACGATAGAACAATTATTTTGAAAATCTAAGACTTCTATCATCGATGATAAAAAGGTTGAAGCGAGATAAATCCGACATCGCTGATAGAGTAATGAAGCAGTTATCTCCCTTTGTTAGGTGTGGAGTATTAAAAATATGTTCGACGAGGAATATTCAGATTGCTAAAATAACTGTTCTATCTCTGATAAATCACTGTTGTGGAACCACCACATTCATTTATATTTATTATGAAAATGTGGTGATTCCACATCAATGATAGCCGTAGATTGTTGAAAAAAATTGTTCTATTCGGTCGTCATCGACCCTGACATAGTCAGGGGAATTATATCCGTGTAGTTCAGCAAGAATTCTTCTGCGGTTGGTGGTTTTTCTTTTTTTTTTATGTGAAATATTTCACATTTCGTTGTTTGTAGTAATTTAACATAACACTGTATTTGTTTCCTCCGCATCTTATGCAAATATCAATTTTACCCCGTAGTCCTCATCCACATCCTAAACACGGCTTGGGACCCGTAGATCCTTTTTTAACGATTGATTGCGATACGCACAATAATTCCCATAACAACCCCTACCACATATTTCTATTGACCCTTGAAATAACCACGCGCAACGATTACTTC
>JAECUM010035978.1:0-50497 GCA_016617855.1 Megalonaias nervosa
TAACTAACTTGAAAGACGGCCTAATTTGCACAATCTTCTTCCATACCTTGCAGATAACACCGAAGTCTTTAATGTTGTAAATTGCTATCAATGATGAAATGGGTACATTTG
Organism: Megalonaias nervosa; assembly: GCA_016617855.1. Lineage (NCBI taxonomy): Eukaryota > Metazoa > Mollusca > Bivalvia > Unionida > Unionidae > Megalonaias > Megalonaias nervosa. The sequence goes on from JAECUM010035978.1 coordinate 112, forward strand.
CTGTTATTCATTTTTTTGACAATTTACTTCCTACTTTTAGGCCAACCATCATCAGGTCTGTGAAAGATACTTTAGAGAGATCCGTTCTTATCTGAAAGACAAACCTACCAGGTTTCACTTGATAGATGAGGGCTTTGCCATTGATAACACTATTGTGGACAGTAAATTGGAAGATTTGAAGAGGAAAATTGTAGAGGTAGCATCACAGCAGCAATACTGGGGTGAGGAGATACCTGCACGATGGCTCCTGCTGGAACAGGTGCTGATGAGCCTAAAGGCTGCTGGAGTGAAGGTACACATTTACACATGCACACACAAATTAAATCATGACGAATATTTAATTTTTTGATTTTGAATTTGACAAAATATTATCACAACCAGTATCCACTAATTACAGTGGACTCACTTTGTTTTGTGAGTCTCAAGTTTAAATGCATTTAAGTCATTTTCTTCCAATATATATTTGAACACAAGTTGTGCCAGGTTGATATTTGCTGAGCTTAGGCATATAAATTGGCTTTATATGAACTACTTTTTGCAGATGTTTGACCTGACCAGGGTTAGTTTTCTCCAAAGTCTTACTTGTAATCTCGCATATAATCATGCCATTGAGACTTGTATTTCATGATTCATTTCTAAATGGTCAGTGATAGCTGCCAATTGTCAACTTTATAGATGTTATAATCCCTTTAAAGTCAGTGTTTTAGTGTGATCGTAAATGATAGCTGCATAGTTTTCAGTTTAAAGGATTTTATAATCTCTTTAAAATCAGTGGCATGTTGCTTGCAATTACATGAAGCACACACGCATGCTGTGGTCATACCATTAGAACATTATTGGAAGTACATTTGACATAAGGGGCTTATTTTGAGCAGGGGGCTGATTTTTAAGTTGGATGATGCTTGTTTGCCACAAGTATTTAATAATCATGTTATTATGTACTTTTGAGAGAGTGAAGTATGTAAGGTCAAAATATTTGCATTTGCAACATGCACAATGGAGAGACTGTTGGCATGGCTCTATGCTGCTTTGATGAACTGTGGCTGACATATCTTTGGATATTGTAATTGTGGGAAATTTACATGACCTAAGCACACAAGTGGACAACAATTAACTGCATTTCAAGAACGAATTGTCGGAAGGTTATTTAGCAGAGAAGAAGAACGAGTGATTGGAGGATATAAAAAGCTTTTGTAATTGCAGCCTCAAAAATAGAAGTTTTTCAAATGGAACTTGAACATCCTGTTGAACAGATAAAAAGACTTCAAGACGAAAATTAAGAAACAAATGATCATGAAAACACTAGTTTACAATATGAACTAGACCAAGTTAAAATTATGTGGACAGAACTAGTTATAAATGCAAAGAAATTGAAGGTATTTGCAAGTTCAGCAGGGAAAATTTAAAGAAATATTAAGAAGGAAACTTTTTCTGAGTGAAAGACTAAATTTGTTATTCAAAGAGAAGATTGTAACATTTGCTGTTATTGTCACAATGATAGCAATGAGTATATTGCCAAGTAACTGTTGCTGTTATTGCCACAATGACAGCAATGAGTATATTGCCAGATAGCAATTGTTGTTATTGCCTCAATGATAGCAATGAGTATATTGCCAGCTAACAGTTGCTGTTCTTGCCACAATGACAGCAATGAGTATATTGCCAAATAGCAATTGCTGTTATTGCCACAATGACAGCAATGAGTACCTTGCCAGATAGCAATTGCTGTTATTGCCACAATGACAGCAATGAGTATATTGCCAGATAGCAGTTGCTGTTATTGCCTCACTGATAGCAATGAGTATATTGCCAGGTAACAGTTGCTGTTCTTGCCACAATGACAGCAATGAGTATATTGCCAAATAGCAATTGCTGTTATTGCCACAATGATAGCAATGAGTATATTGCCAGGTAGCAGTTGCTGTTATTGCCAGAATGATATGAGTATATTGCCAGTTAACAATTGCTGTTGTTGCTACAGAAATGGCAGATTATAATATGATGTTCATGATTGAATCTGTTGTGTATTACTGAAATATTACTTTGATGTTTTCATCTGTCGACCTTCCTGTCATAGAAACAAGGTAAATATTCAGACCGAAAATGTTTGTCTACCACAGAATTTATTTTATCAGCAGAAACCGTTCTTTAGTAATCAGTATTATAGGTGACTTTGCAGTGCATTATTTATAGCTGTATTTATGTTTCTAAGCAGTAACTGCAGGTGTAGGCTTCCCAAAACATTGGTGTACAGTTTTATTTTCTTCTGGTCCATTATCTACCAATTATTTGCTTTGAGCTCACCACACTGAAGTGCAGCCAAGCTGTTATAATAACCTGTCACCAGCATACATACAGATAAAAGCGTATACCCTAGCTCAACTCAGTAAAGTAAAGGCAAGCTATTCTCAAACCCTTGTCATCTGCATACATACAGATAAAAGTATATACCCAAGCTAACTTCAGTTGTTGTTGTTGTAGGGTTTAACGCCATTTTCAGCTCAAGATAGGCTATACATGGCAGCCAGTATAAATGGTGGAGGAAGAACCTGGGAAAACCCCGGAAAGAACCACTGACCCATGAGAAGCTACTAGTAAGCTTTCTCACATACCCACATTGGCCAAGCCCGAGACTCAAACCCATGCAGACAGAGGTGAGGCGGCAGTAATCCATAACGGTGAGCGCTTTAGACCACTTGGCCACTCAGGTCCCCACTAACTTCAGTGAAGTCAAGGCAGGTTATTCTAATACCCATGTCATCTGCATACATACATATAGAAGCATATACCCAAGCTAATTTCAGTGAAGTCCAGGCAAATTAATCTAATACCCCTGTCATCTGCATACATACAGATGAAAGCATATACCATCACTGAATGAAACTTTTTACCTTAGATCATAGATAACAGATTACTAGACAGGGTTTAGTAGCATCTACCACAGAAGAGGCAACTAAATTTGTATGTGTAAATTAGTTGTATATTTTTTAAATGTTTTTATTTAGCTCTACTTGTCATGGACCAGAAGAGCTAGCCTTATGGGATGGTCCGTTGTCCATCATTTGTCAATTGTCCATATGTCGTCCGTCATGTTCCATCCTTTCTCACAAGTTTGTTGTCGCTTCTTCTCCTAAACTACTGGGAGGATTGCCATGAAACTTTACACACACATTCATTCCATAGTCTATTTGGTCCTAAATGAAATTAGTACTGCTTGAACATCCAGGATGGCCATTACAGTGGTCAGGTTGAAAATCTTGTTCTCACCACTCCACCTGAATTAATGATCATATCGATGTGGGTGTTTCACTTAAAGACTTTTTATGATGTCTAGTTGGTTCTTTGTGAAAATGGCCACAACAGTGACCATCTTGAAAATCTTGTTATAGCTACTCTTCCTGAACAAAATGTCACATTGGGCTTTTCATCAAAAGATTTTTTGTGAAGTATAGATAGTCCAGAATAACAATGGTGTCAGTCTTGTATGCAGTATAGTGGCAAAATTGGCCATCATGCAAATACTAACTACTCCTCCTGAATAGAGGGTTGTACCAACATGGAGATTTTAGTAAACACATTATGATGTATATTTGGACCTAATTGTGCCATTCAGAATGCCTGTCATAGTGACAGGTTTGAAAATATTGTAATATCTAAATCAGCAAACCAAATTACTAGGCACTATTAAGAACTACATTCCTTTTCCAATAATAATACTAATAATAATAATGTAAAAACATGAAACAAAGTCAGAAAAACAAGAGGCAGTTCACTTGTTGTAATACCTTAGGCTTAATGGTATTGTGAATGGAGTTTTGCATACACACACATTGTCCATTTAATGTGTGAAGATTATTTGATTTGACCGACGAGACTTTGGCATATTTGGTCATGTCATTTTTATCTGTCACTGAAACATCTACCACGTGTGAATTACTTCATCCATTCCTGAACATATGCCACTCACAAACCATTGTTTAGATTGCCGTCTGCATCTCTTATAAATGTGTACTCTGTGTTTTATACTAAATGTAAGTATAAAACCTTGCTCTGGTCCTCATATTGTCACGCTGTTGTCACAAGTATTAATTAATTCGTCAAGGAATTCATCTAAAGACATCAACAATTCTACAAGCCCTGGGACATCAACATTAAGTGGAAAGAAGTTCGCATGTTAGCAGTTATTGTGCCATATTCATTTCCATGTTGGGCCATATGTGTGTCGCGCTGCAATTTCACGTGAATAGTTTAGGGAATGAATTATCTTACCTTCCATGATATTGGAATATCAAAGCCAGAAACATGATGTTAGTCCATAAGTTGGTGACTTCAACCATCCAGTGGAGTATTGTTACCGAAACAGCGGAGATGCAGAATAGTGATGGAATCAATGTGCCCGGCCAAAGAATCTTATTTCTCATTGGTGTAAGTTCTTGGTTATGTAGAACTTGTTATTTTGCTTTAATGTGCAAAATAGTACGCATTTGATAGGGACTATTCCTAACTGTATTACAACTCTTTGCATCATCAGTATGTTGTACTCTCGCTCGATTCACATCGAAATTCACTTGTCCACTTCGTTCATTTCTGCGTAATCATAGGCATGAATATACAAAGAAGATTAAAAGGAAAAACACACACCACAGACATTGAGAGGACAACTTAATTCTGTCAAAATTTTGTGTTCCGAGCGATTTTTCCATGCAGTTTGAACAGTTGACTTGGTTACTGCCATGGCTAGCCCTGAGAAGGACAAACATTGATTAGCTAAGTAAAGACATGTGACGTGAATAGGAGTCTATAAATATGAGTGAAGACAGTGCACTGGCAGATAGCTGTCAGAGCGGCAAAGTATGAACATCTAGGTAGAAAAGAATTTCGGCCTTGTATTCTAAAACCATCAAATATATATTTTTATATAACTGATATTAACTTTGGCACTTTAAAAATCCCAAAACTTAATCAAATTCTTATGAGAAATTTTAAGTAGATTTATTACATGATTGCTCTTGAATTTAAATGCCTTATAATTATTATATTGTAATTCTTCATAAAGCTGATGCTATCTCCCACCACACTGCTCAAGTACACTAGTACTAAAATTATTATTTTTTTCATTGAGATCACGCTTCTATGTCAGAATGTGTTACTGTCAATCTAATAAATTTAGCTGTTAATATACACAGGAATATAATAATAGAGTTAATTTCACCATAATATGGTGTATTGTAACGTTGTCTTTTTGGCATTTAGACAAACAAGTCTGTCCTATATTATTAGAAATTGATAGTGTTGTGACAGACACTATGTTTATGTAAAGTCGCTATGCGAGATTGAAAAGCATGTTCTATCTCATCTTTATTATTTATAAAAATCATTTTTAAGTCCTGAACTCTGGTCTTTTCGATATATAACACACGGGGTGTTACAACTTTTTGGTGGTGCGTGGTGGGATGGTAAAAATATAATTGCCATCCAGGATTCGAACCTAAAGTGACCAACATAAATTTGGACCACAAGTGTGGTGGTCAGTGACACTTGTAAATTACTGTATATACGTGTAAAATTGGAAGGAAAAAAAAATGGCTGATTCTCCTGATTCTGTAGTTGTATTTAGAGCTGACATATGTGAATCTGAGGCTGGTCAGGGCGATATTATATATGATGAGGGTCCTGGCGATGGAAGGGAAGATTCTTGTGAAGATATAGCTATAGAAAGAGAAGTGCATGAGCTTGCCATAAACCATATAAAACAAGATTTTAATGATGTTGAGAGAGTTTATTTTTATTCACGTCCATCAGTGCAGCCGACACCATATAGTGGGAGCGACGACTGGGATGAGTACATTTCCCACTTTGAGAACTGCGGAGAGCTCGGACAATGGAGTGACCGTGACAAAATTCTGGCCCTTAGTGCAAGCCTTAAGGGTGCCGCATGTACTTTCTACATCAGTCTATCTGTTAAGGAGAAACAGTCATATTCAGCTCTGGTTGGGGAGTTTTTGCAAAGGTTCGGAAGTACCCGTCAGCAAGACCGATGGCTTTCAAGATTCGAAGCAAGAAAACGTCATCCTGATGAGTCCATAGCCGTACCTGGGGACAGTCTTTGTCAGATGGCACAAAAGGCTTATTCCAACTTGGGCATAGTTGCACAAGAAGCCATTGCACTGAACCAATTATAGAAAGCAATTTCATTAGAGATGAATTGTAGATGCATGGATAATGAATGCAAAACTGTTGCAGAACCAGTGGATGTGATTGAAAAGATATGAAGCAGTAATTGGATATGAGAATGCAAGGAAGTCAAGTGTCAGAGGCGTAGCTGGGCTAAATGACCAGTCAGAAGAAAGAAGTTCATACAAAAATGGATGAGCTGACCCTGCTCTAGAAAATATCCTGAAAAAAGTTGTGTAAAAGCTAGATAAAATTGGTAAGAACAATAAATCTAGATGGAAGACAAAGCCTCAAACTCAACCATTTAAAAGCAGATCTTATCTGCAATTGTCCAGATCACTTGTTCCGTAAATGCCCAATTTACCAAAAGTGTCAAAGTCAGATGGAAGCTGGAAATTCTACATACAAAGGAGCGAACACTCAGCAGACCCAGTATAAACAGCAGGGAAACAGCAAACCATCAGCTCATTAGACCAGGGGTTGATGAAAGGAAAATGGCCTAAAGAAAATGATTTGACCGAAAAGACGAAGAATAAAACTGCAGATAACAAGCATTTAGGTCAGGTTGGAGAAGTTATAAGAAAATGGGACAATGGACTTTATACAGCTGGAAGTATTCTGGGTGTTGAGGCAAAGTTTCATGTTGACAGTGGCTCCACTTCTACTCTTTTCTCACACTCTATGTTTCAAAAGGTACCTTATGAAAAATGACCTGCTCTTGTGGTTGCCCTACAAGGAGTTCAGGGAGTAAATAGTCAACGTCTACAAGTTTACGAACAAGTTGGACTGAAGATTGTATTTGGTGGTGTACCATATGCACAGACTGTGATTGTGTGTGACATTATGCCTGAAGGTATCCTTGGACAAGATTTTATGCTTAAGTTTGCCAGTAAAATTGACTACAAGAACTTGACCATTCAGACAAAATATGCTGATATACAATGCTAGATTGGGGGAGAGGTTTCAATGTCATGTAGAGTTGTTGCAAAATGTACCATTACTATACCTGCCAACTCCTACATGTGGCTACCAGTCATGATACCAGGAATTGAACACCTTTAGGACACTGGACTTGTTGAATCAAACAGAGAGCTTTTTGAAAAAGAACATTTATATATTGTTCAGGGCGTTATTGACACAAGAAGGGAATACAAAGTGTTGCTGGTCATCAACAAAAATGACTCGGATGTTAATGTATACCCAAATATGAAGCTGGGCTCTTGTTAAGCAGTATACACAGAAGAAACGACAGAACAGAGATGTGCTACAGTTCTTATGCACAGTGCAGACGATGCTCCAGACAAGGTGCCTGAGCATCTAAAAGAATTGTTGCATACATCTCTGATAACAACGGCCCACTACCATAATCGATCTAACAATATGAGCCACTAGAGAATGAAATTGTCCAGTTCCTTGACTCATAAGTGCCATAATACCCATGGCCCCACTTTATGAACCAGTTATACATGGATCAGTCTAGCTCGCATAGTGTTGCTAGGAACTTCCTGTAGACGACACCCAGTCTATACAGGCACAGGTGGAAAATGATACTGTGCTCACTACTTCCGCCTTAGAGACCAATCATGGCTCAAGATACGCTTGCAACTACCATCATCTGTTCTCCAGTTTAATGATCAGTTTGACAGAATTCGCACCAAGCCACCACCTTCTCAGTCTCTGCTACAGTGGTGGGATTTTCAAGGCAACCAACAAGGTTGCAAGGAAGTCCCTAGAGCGCATGCCACTGGGAGACAGTCCTACCACTCCCAAACTAAGTGAAAGAGGCAGAGGGAGATCGGTCATTTTCACCAGCGTTCCATGAGACAATTCTTATCTCAATGACATACTGACAGGTCCCCCTTCACACCCTTATCAAAGATCCCAGTAGGGAAAAGTCTCCAGTCTTTCATAGCTGAATGTTGAAAGTTTACCATGACAGCAAGGGGAGACAACAATAGTATCTGTTTCTCAGTATCTCAGTATCGTATTCAATGCCCCTAATAAGCAAACATTTGAACCATTATGCTTTTGACATAATCATTACACTTTCAACCAAATTATTTTGTATGCTCTTCTATATATATATATATATATATATATGGGTTACACTTTTTTGGTTCATTAAAAAATTGTAAAAAATAACAAAAGTTTGTTTTTCCTACTTTTATTATCATGTCTTTAATTCCACTCGTAAATAATTTGAGAATATTCTTAAAAAGATGAATGCTGCATAAGAATAGCATGGAGTACTTTTCTTATTTGTTATTTATAGCAATTGTATATGACCCATTTTGAAGAAAACAAATGGGTTTCTTCAAATATGAAATTTGCCTTACAAATTCTTTATATTGATATGCTTGTAAGTTAGCAAACCAGTCGATACTTCTAATGAAAATGGCTCCCGATGTGTGATTTGTGGATGTTATATGACGGAAAATGTTAGAGCAGATGGATCTTTTTAAACTTGAAAAATGTCAGATCACAAAAAAAAGAATAAGTCAACAACACTTTCAAACTTTGAAAGAAGTATATGAGTAATGTAATACAGCACTTCTGAGCACATGATCATTCTCATTGCAAAATTCCAGTTCACAATCATTCAGCAAAACTTACATGGACTAGTTAAGGTGCGTGCTGAACATAAATTCTTTTTCAGTATATTTTGTGTTTGTTTTTGGTTCTATTCAATATGAATTTCGCCCATTGTTACAAGAATGTTGACCAGCTGTAGATCCATGTTATTAGCAAAAATAAATGTATATTTTTCATACGTGCTGCAATTCTGGCATGTAATATATAGTTTACACTTTTTGTGCCCAAATTATGCTTTTTCCTATTTGTAATAATAATTACACTTATACCTGTCGAATAAGCCTTTGGACTGAGTTCTTTCAGTAACAATGCAGCACTTACTAGTTTGTCCTTAACCTAACCATTTTCATTACCAAGAACAGGTTTCCTTTTGAGTAATCATACTGGTAATAAATCCCGTCTTTTATGAACGCTTCATCTCAAGGTCATTGACAGGACCCAGTGCGAGCACTGAAGTGGTATTTCAGGAATATATAATCGTTTATCAAGGGAGATCATGCCTCATTTTACCATCATGAGAGGAAGGATGATATAATAACATAGACATGTTCATCATGAATAATGGTGGGCTATCTGTCCCATATATTGAACACCCACACCAAGAATTTGCTTCGCATATTGACTCCTCTGGTTAGGACAACCACCACAGTCATTGCACATGAATGAAACTGTTCCCTAACTATCAATATGCGTGCCGTGAGATGAAGATCTGAGTACACTTCTCTGGTTTTTATCAGAGATCTGTCATCCGAAAAGACTCAAGTTGATCTGAAGGAACCTTTACATGAGGTAGACAAGGTTACCCTTGCAGATCGTTTGAAGGCTTCATAAAGATGTGGTTTCATGACTTCCACTGGATTTGCTGGAGGGCAATTTTTTCCCTTCGAAACAGCTCCCCAACAGATCAAAAAATGTTTCCAGTTCAGTTATCTAGAAGCTGTCTAGCATACCTTAGGTGACTGGAGATAGTCTCTCTGGGGTGAGGCGATGTATCCCCATCCACCTCCTATCTATTCGCCTAAGATAGTATAATTGGGTATTGTGTTGTGTTGTGTGTTGTGATTTGGATTTTTAACGTAGCTTTAACAATTTTTCAGTCATATTGCTACAGTATCTGCAGTGTGGCAGTTTATGGTGATGTCTAGAACTGGGGCATCATGCCGCAGACATGTAGCATGATGTCCCACCCAGTCACATTATCCTGACACCAGGCCGACCAGTCCTAACACTAACCTCTTAATACTGAGCACCAAGCGAGGCAGCTGTTAGTACCATTTTTGTAAGTCTTTGGTATGACTCGGCTGTGGATCGAACCCACAACCTCCCTCATCCGAGCTGGACGCTTTAACCACTCGGCCACCGGAGCGGTCCTAATTGGGTATTGTATTGAATGAAGAAACCAATTTTTGTAGTAAAATGTTTCTTCAAGATTACTTATCCAATCATAATTCACGTACACCCTTACACCCTTCCAGCCACCCCTAGTTACATCCGTGTAGAGAGCATGCCTTCCACTCCAGAAGTAGCTGACGATTTCACAGGATTTGGTGCCAATCCCTGTGCCAAGGGGAGTTCTCTGCCTGACCACCACCTAGGTTGGCAGATAACTTCTAGCATTTTACCTTCAAGTTTTCATCCCGGTAGTTTAGAATTTGTAAGGTAGTAGTAGTTCTCCTAGGGTATATTTTCCTAAAAAAAAATTGGTTTCTTAATATAAGGAAATCTATATATATATATATATATATATATATATATGTTCTTTTACAAGTTCATCAAATCTATCCAACTAAAGGCTTTGTCAACTTTCAATTGCAGGTTATTTCTCGGGAAGATGTGGAAAGAATAAACGAGGAAGGAACTGTAAAAATAGAAAGCAGTGAAGAACTGGATCTCTTTCTTAGATATTTGCATGAAACAGGCACAATCATCTATTTCAGGTAAGAGTAGTTTGGTTAAAGCGGTAAAATGGTCCTGTATTTTACGAGGTGTCAATGTTTCCAAGAGTGAAAATTGTACCTGCAAAAAATTATAAACTTTATCAATTGAGATTATATACAGTTCAGTGGAACACCAGTGCCATCCTGACTGTGTAGTGCTGAGGAAGGTTAGGTATGAGAAGATGTACAAAGCAAAGTTGAAGGTAGGAAGGGCCAAATCCAGAAAATACATTGTCTGATTTTTTTATATATATAAACTACACAAAAGTCCAAGCCCTTCTGAGCTGCAGCAGCATCATCACAGAATGCAATCCATGGCATAAAGGTTACCTCTGTTAGTCAACTCTTACTGTACGACATACTGGAGGCCTAGTCTACATCCTACAACACCTAAAATGCTAACAGATTTAGTTAATTGCTCCAGACTTAATATAGAGTTTTGTATATCTGTATGTATATAATGATCAGTCTCTTGTTCTGCATCTAGAATATGCAACATAGAAACAAAAGGCCAAAACTTAGACAGCTCCGTTGAATTAAGTATGAACCTTAGATTATACAACAGAAACATTACTTAATTCCAAATCTTGTGAAATACTGCTATTTGTATAAGAGTCATTGCCTAATTCTACATCATCTGAAATTCTGTTTGTTTTATACAATATAAATGAGACATTACTTAATTCCAAATCCCGTAAAATACTGCTACTTTTCAGCATTGAAGTATTGAGAGAGAACATTGTGTTGGACCCAACATGGTTGATTGATGCCCTGAAGTCCCTGATCAATGCTCAGCCAGACCTGCCAGAAACATCAGCTGACAATGGCACTCGACCAGGCAGCCCTGCTGACAGTGTTGTCACACAAAAATGGTCTGACTTCAAGGGGAAAGGAATCCTTAGTTCAGAACTTGTTGGTTTGTACATGTCTTAATTTTTGCGGCCAGTTTTGAAAAAATGTCTTCTTCTTTTCCCTCAGCAACAAAGTCAGGGGATATAATTTTTTGCCAGTTCATTTATTTATTTCCTTCTTTTTCCAATACATCGTCAATATCTTGTACCTTATGTAACCTACACTAAGGAAAATGTGTAGGTGGATACATCTTAACAAAAGTAACTTAAGCATACCAAAACAGTGCCTTTGTAACCTAATTTACATTATCGTGTGAGTTGTATTTTCAAAATTTTATTTCTTATACCCTAACTATCTTGAATGATATTTCATCAGTACATCTGGCAAATTCATGGTGCCAAATCAGCTCTGCTGACAGTGGTGACACACTGGCTTATAGGAGAAAGGAATCCATACTTGTCAGTTCATGTCTTAATTTTTGTTGCCAGCTTTCAATATTTGTGTTGTCGCTTCATCCCCTCACCAACAAAGATTAGATGGGGTATTGCATTTTGTCCATTCTTTTATTCAATTGTTTATTCATTTGTTCATTACCAATTTGATATTTTGGATCTTATTTCACTTACACTTTTAAATATTAGCATGTGGATGGCATCTCAGCCACATAATAAAACTAGGTCACTGTGACTTGATTGCAGTCTTGAGTGGCATTTGCATGTTCTGTTGTTAATTTTACTCTGAATGTATTTGACCTTATTTCATCTACACACAGAATATTGGTATGTGGGTACCTCTCTACAAAAGTAACTCATTGCAGCCTCATTTGCATACTTGAGTGACTTATATTTTCAACTGTTTGTTTGTTATACCATCAATATCACGAACGATATTTCACTAACACTATGCAAACTGGTACGCCGATAAATCTTAACAAAAGTTAAGTCAACAACACCAAGACAATATAACCAAATTTTCATGATGGAATATCTAATGTATTTCTCACTCATTTAACCCTTGATGTATTGGATGATACTTCATCTACACTAATGAACATTGGTAAGTGGATACATACTGATGAAAATGACTCAGCCATACCAGAACTAGGTCACTGTTACCTTATTTGCGTGGTTGAGTGACTTGCATATTTTTGGCTATCTGAATGTTACATCCACAATACCAGTTCTTCTATTTTACATAGAATCATGAAAATGGGTGAGTGGATGCATGCCATCATTGTAAACTTGACTATACCAATACTAGATCAGTGTGGCCCAAATTTCATGACTGAGGGTCATTTATTAGCTTTGTGTTCATTACTTCCTCTATATATTAGACTTAATTTTTCCTATATAAAACAACTGGCATGTGGGGGTTTGTCATGGAAGGTAACTTAAACATTCTAAAACTGGGTCAGTGTGACCTATGTTCCATGCATTAATGTCTTTTGTATTTTCAGCTACCAGTTTGTTACATTGTCAATTTACCATTCCCTATCTTACCTACATTTATGAAACCTGTAATGTAACTGCATCTCAAGTATACCAATCCCAAATATAGGAAAAATTACAATGTGAGCTCTATAATCATTTGTGAAAATCTATCAGTTACTTTTTGACACGGAGCCATGGATGGATCCATATATCATTGGTAACAGTGGAAATAACAATCTTTCTTAATCTGGCTAAGATGACAAGGCAAGCCTCATTCTAAAGCAAAGGAATCCCCACCATGATGAATAGGATTCGTTGTCAATATCAGCACACAATCATGAAAATTGAAAAGAGTTGGATTTATTGTCAATACATGCATATCATGACTTAATTGTCTCATCTGATGGCTTTCCCATTATGCCCACATACTAGCCTGATGATCATCAGTCATTTCTGCTGACCTGTCAAATAGCCCTTCCCATTGTACAACTTCATGCAGCAGAAATATTTTGACATGACTACATGAAGAAATGTTATAATGATGTATGACCACACCCCAAAGAGATACTTGATTCCTTGAGGAAATGCAGTTTATATATCATAGTTTACAATATGTTTTAAGGGGGCACCGAGTAGCCAAGTGGTCTAAAGCACACAATGTTACAGATCATTGCCATCTCACCTCTGTCTGCGTGGGTTTGAGTATCAGGTTCGGCCAATGTGGGTGTGTGAGAAAGCTTGCCAGTAGCTTCTCATGGGTCAGTGGTTCTTTCTGGGGTTTTCCTAGGTTCTTCCTCCACCATTTATACTGGCTGCCATGTATAGCCTATCTTGTGCTGAAATATGGCATTAAACCCTACAACAACAACAACAACAACAATATGTTTTAAGGATTTGTATTTGTTACCTTTATCTTATGTATTTCTTGCAGAATTTTCACTATCTTCATGGTTTTCGATTTATCTTCTTGTCATTGATGTTTATCTTCCTAACTTTTTGCAGTTCATTTTTAAACTCTTTGATTAGTTGACACCAAGCAGCCAGTACACCCTATTAGATCCACACAAGAATCACTGTGTGTTATAGCAATGTTTCGTTTCCATGGATCATTGACTTTAGTGATATCTTGGAAGTCTTCTTTGTGTACATGTACTGCAGACATAAATCTCATTGCAGTCGGTGAAAACTTATTGTCACAGTATGTAATGCAGTCCTGTTATGACTCTATGATCGTAGCTTGAGTTACTGAAAGAAACAAAACCAACAAGTTTTGTTAAACTAACAGTCAAGTAATTTAATTCTAAAAGTTATAAAATGAAAATTTAAGAGGAACTAACAGTATTATTAATTAAATCCAAAATAATCATAAAAACGTCTACCAAGTCCAAAAGAATTGAGTGTTCTAAATGAACATCAGGTCATCGAATGTGCTGATGTGCCAGCAGTCTTAATGTGTCACATTGGCATTGTTCATGTCTCCTTTGAACAAATTCACAATGATAATGAACTAATTGATCAACTCATACTCGTATACACCCTCACAGCTCAACATCACAATATTTTCCTACTCAACCCATGGTTGTGTTTGTTGTGGGGCTTAATGCCATTTTTCAGCACACGATAGGCTATACATGGCGGCCAGTATTAACGGTGGAGGAAGAAACCGGGAAATCCCTGGAAAGAACCACCGACCCACGAGAAGCTACTGGCAAGCTTTCTCACATATCCACATTCGCCGAATCCTAGACTCGAACCCACGCAGACAGAGGTGAGATGGCAGTGATCCGTAACGGAGAGCGCTTTAGACCACTCGGCCACTCGGGGCCCCCATTCTCAACCCATGGCACAGTACTTATTACATATCTATATATCAACAGCCCATGTCACAATAGAACCCACCTGACTAAACCATCCAATAGGAAATCACCTCATACTTGTACACAAGTTCATTATTACGATTAATTTTAAACATCTATTTATAGCACTTATGCAATCTACAGAGATGTGCCCAACGTGGAACATATACAAGACAAATATACATAACATTCCAAGATTGAATTAAATCTTCAATGAAATAGTAGCTGATAATCTGCTGAAATTCCTCATTTTACAACACATTCTGATTTAGGACTGACATTCCTCTCTCATGGCATTTTTAGGACTGACATTCCTCTCTCATGGCATTTTTAGGACTGACATTCCTCTCTCATGGCATTTTTGAGATATTAAACCATTTTCTCCAAACAAATGTACAAGTTAAAACAGAAATTTTGAGTAACATTAAATTTGGCGGTTTGAAATAATGATATACCTCATATTATGGAAGCAAATGATTATTAAAAACACAAAAAGATTAGAAGACACCAACAACACAAAAGTACAATCTGTGGAGATCTAATTTTATTCAGATTGGTAAAATTTGGCAGTTTGAATTTTTTGTATACCTCATATTCTGGAATCGTATGATTCAAATTAAAAAAGCAGAAGGTACCAACAACACAAAGAACAATCTACACATAATGAACTATTTGTGTGATAACTTCAAACTGACTTTAACCACAGCCTTGTACAAAACACAGACAC
Source organism: Megalonaias nervosa (assembly GCA_016617855.1). Classification (NCBI taxonomy): domain Eukaryota; kingdom Metazoa; phylum Mollusca; class Bivalvia; order Unionida; family Unionidae; genus Megalonaias; species Megalonaias nervosa. The sequence goes on from JAECUM010035978.1 coordinate 15,680, forward strand.
CTGTTTTCTATGCTAAAGCTCCAGCAGTCAACAGACTTTGCAGGTCTGGAAATGTCACAACCTTGCTCTGTATAACAAAGTGGGATTCCTTTCTTCACATGCAGCAATATCATAGCTATCAATTCCATGTTCAGCCCTCTCTTGATAGCTATATTTTCTCAATCTAAGTGTAGCCTGTAGTCCACTGTTGAGGCCCAGCTGACAGATATGCCAGGAGTCTGTATTTGGCCCATGTACTGGACAGGGCAATTCTCTCACTCTCCAGTGCCAATAAACCATCACAAAATCATCTTCAGATTGCACCCTTATCTTTTAACATTGCACAGGTGAATGACCCAACCTTGATTTACAAGAGCGACAAAAGAAGTATCCATCATTTCGGATGGGGAAATCCTCCTCCAAACCTTACTCTTTAGTGAGGGCCCACTTCTCAGAGCAAATGATGAGAAATCATCAGGAGAGAAGGATTAGTTTGGATCCCATTTTTCCTCCTCAACAACCTACGTACAGATAATAACACCATTCTTATACTGTCCTTTTGTGACATCTATAGTAAAAGGAGAGGCTTCAACATGAACTGGGAGAGTCTCTGACTGACAGCCATGGGTCTTGCAAAATTGTCTCAGAGAACATGCCTGTCACATTCCTCAAATGCCGCTGTTGCATAAGACCCATACAAGACAGACACCTAGTTCAGAGTTCAGTTGTCAACTCTGTTCAGGAAGATTATGCTCTTAGCCGAGACTTACAGCATGTATACATGTATATCTCCATGCATAGGTCTTCCTATTAGTGAGGTTATCTCCATTCATAGCTCTTCCCGTAAATTAATGAGGTTATTTCCTTTCATAGGTCTTTCCATAAATTAACAAGGTTCATTGTTATAGACACCCTGAACCAGTTTAGGATAGTCCCTTTCAGCCTGAATCTCAGTCCCTAGGATTCAACTTGAATTGTATTCAGTTTTATCTCACTTCAACTTGAATTTCATTCAGTCTTTTCTCACTTCAACTTGAATTTTATACAGTCTTATCTCACTTCAACTTGAATTGTAAAGAGAGTATTATCTCACTTCAACTTGAATTGTATTCAGTCTTTTCTCACCTCAACTTGAATTGTATTCAGTCTATTCTCACTTCAACTTGAATTGTAAAGAGAGTATTATCTCACTTCAACTTGAATTGTATTCAGTCTTTTCTCACCTCAACTTAAATTGTATACAGTCATATTTCAGTTCAACTTGAATTGTATACAGTCATATCTCACTTCAACTTGAATTGTGTACAGAGTCATATCTCACCTTCCTCCAACTCCACTGATTCCCTTGGTCTTGATGAAATACATTCTGAGCCTGATTGAGTGAGATCTGTTATGGAGCAATGACCTCCTAAACCTGGTGCAGAGATGTCCATGAAATTCCAGTCCTCTGCCTGTTGAAATAACCCACGCATGATGAACCCTCATGCCTGCCTCATTTCAAACAAATAAGAAACAAATTTGTCCAAGCAAATAGTGGAAAGGATTGTTAATTTCACCTGTGTCGTTAAAGAAGTTAGTTCTGATCACAAATGAGGGCTACTGTACCATGATTTCAGATATCTTTCACCATCATGAAAAAAGAAGACTTCTGACCTAGCCATTGTTTGTTACTAGGAAAAATTGGTGTCTCTTATGATGGACCCTGCTTTCATTGCTAAGAGCAGGCTTATGCTAATGGAAAATCATTTGCCTTGAAATCTCTTTCTTCTGTGAATTTTTCTACACGTGAGCATCTGCAGGACCCCATTGTTTCTAAGAAGAGCGCACATTTTAACTTCAATTGTAACCGATGATTGTTGCCATTTGGAACCAGATGATGTATCCAAAGAATAATCACACTCATCAGATTGCCATCTCAACAAGCATGCAATACTTCATGGTATTTCATTGCTTAAACAAACCCAGATAGGCAATTAATGTCCTTTCTACCTTGGTAGGACTAGGTTTATGAGGTAGCAGATTTTTTAATAAAATTACAAATATATAAATATGCATGTATAAATATTGTTTGAATATTAGTTTATATTTCAACAGTTGGATATCGCTTCTATATTCTCTAAATCTGTCATGAATTTCCACTGATTAATCATTAGCATTGTAATAAAGTATATATCTATATATCTATATCTATATATATATATATATATATATATATATGAGTAGACTTGAGCAAACTTAGGAATGCAAAAATTAATTGATTCACTTTGTTGAATTTTGAGGGTTTTGTTCCTGTTGGTTTTAATGGTTTGTTAAAGATCTATTTTATTCATATCTAAATTAATTGTAACAACTGCAGTTCCAAATTTGTGAGAATAAATCTGTTTTTGATGCTTTAAATGAGTATAGTTTCAAAAGTGTATCACAACTAATTTATTATTGAACATTTCCAATATAAACATAAATGAATCATCTTTGTTGAATTCAGGGGAGGGTACAGGTGCTGGTTTTAATGGTTTGTTGAACATAAATTATGTTCATATTGGAATTAAATGGAACAACTCTAAGTCCCAATTTGTGAGAATAAAGCTATCACATTTTAAATAAATATGTTTTCAAAAATATGTCACAACTGATTTATTATTACAATTTTCCAATTTATCTAAGATCAGTTCATTTTTCTTCACAGATGCTGTCTGGACAAAGGAGAAGTATCCAGAACTACATGCTCACAAAGATCACATGTTGCTAATCATGGAGCAGCTAAACATAATTGCCAAGCCAAGGGCTTTCAGTGAGATTGGGGAGAAGGTCAGTTATCATAAATGTTAAAAATACAAATGCATTTGAATAAAAACACTGCTGTTTTATAAATAAATATCCTATACAATATATTGTAATCATAATTAGCTGGAAAGTGGAAAACATGTAACAATAAAATTCCATATTAATTACTTGAAAAATATATTTTTACAATATACAAATGGCCTGGCTATATATAGATACATCTGCATCCATCATCTTATCTTCTAAAATACCAATGGATGCATTTTTGGTAACTTCATTACCATATTTAGATTCTTGCTACAAATATGGAAGGGGCACATAGCTAATTCCATGTCAGTTTATCCATGCTTTTGTCAGTACATTTGTCATTCCTTTCCTTTATACATCCTTATGTACATTATAGAGTAAATTTCATGTTACAGTCAGTCTCTGTTAATCATTTGTTCATGGCCAGGTTATGCAGTGTTGTGTGAAAGTGAAACACAATTTATTGGACAATAGCTCATCATGATTTATAATGTTATTCTTAGAAGACATTTGGGGAATGTTTTAAAAATGTTTTACTTCATACACCTTTAAAGAATTTTAGCATTTTTACAGTCATTTTCTGCTAGTACATCAGGTTTACTTTCATTTACATGGGTTTGTTTCACTTATGTTTTTTGACATTTCAACATTTACATTTTAATAACGTAACTTTTAAGTGGCACCATTTAGCTATGATTGTGCCGTTGTGATGTTAAAGCCCATACATATATACATATATACATACATATGTTGTGAAAATTGGAAAAGATAAAATTTATTATCAGTTTTAAAATAAATAGTTAAAAATAAAATAACCCCCATCTGACAACAATTGTTGGGAAAAGTTTTTAAAAAATTATTAAAAAGGTTATAAATTAAAACAAAAATAAAAATGTGTATCTGTCAATCTTCTGTCCATTAGGATGCAATGCTAGAACACAACATGAGTGCCCTGACAGTTTCCAGGGTTATCCTTTCATTTGTTTCATTTTTGATTTTCATGTTTACTAATTTTTCTTGTGATAAATTGTTGCAATGATATAATGAAGTGTGATGAAGTGACATGCAAATGTAAGAAGAAAGAAAGGAAGGAAAAGAAATGAAATCATGTCTGAACGAAGGGAGAATGAAGAAAGGCAGAATTAACTAACCAGTAGGGAAGAAGCAGAAAGATGGGAGAAAAGAAGAAGGAAGGAAGAAAGAGGAACGAAAGAATGAAGATGAATAAGTGAAGAGAGAGAAAGAGAGATAATATGAGATGAGATGAATCATCTTTTTGTGTCTTTTTTGTTCTAACACCATCTGAACAGAAACGTATGAGATTTTTGTGGGAAAATCTTGTGCCTGTTGAACACCAGTATTTATCTGACACCATGGGATTTAATTGTTTCTGATCGCAACTGCAGTATGTTCAAAGATATAGGCTAATTTATCTAAGATACCACCTTTCACCTGTTATCCCAGGCTTGAGCATCTGCATGGACCAATTCCATAGGATCACCCCAACAAACCGCATGACAGTTGTTAATGACCCAAAGCCCTGGATTACCAACCAAACCTTCTCAAAGGGTCGCAATCTGTATCTCATATTTTTGCCTTAGATACCTGAGGCTCAAGACTTCTTGTTAGAATTACTCATTGGATCAAACTATCAAACTTCATGCCAATTGCCCGTGATCTCAAATGGGCTCTGGACCCATACCCAAACCTACTCATGAGATCGTTTCTTCTCAGCTGGTATCAATGGTCCTTGATCCTATAGGCTCTAGACTAATTGCTAGACCTGTACTCGTTGGATAACTACTCTGACCACAATAATACCATCTGTCAATCCCAAGCAAAAATTGCATTGTCATTTCAGTCATATATATATATATATATATATATATATATATACCTCTCCCTCGATAACTCGCAGACAACGGGGTCCATAGACCGCACTATAAGCGAGGGCGCGAGTTACCGAGGGACCTCCAGAAGTTGAAAAATTTCACTTAGATATCAAGAAAACTGCGGAGTTGGGGGTTAGGGAACTGGGGCGTTTAATGACTGAATGCTCATTTTACAATCACGTCGATAATAATTTTTAATAACGCACTTTTTCCAATAAAGTTGTTCATTATTCTGTTCAAGTAACATTTATTTTCAAAATGTCCAACATGTGAAAGATCATTCCACTGGTTTCAACAACCATCACGTGTACGCGAAAACATCTGTGTATTACGTCACTGCTTTTTGTGTTCTTGAAGAGTCTTGTTCCCAGAGTTGTATGTAATGGTATCCTGCCAAATCAGGAGTCAAAAGAGCAGGGAAACTAGACTAACTGTCGATACACCAACAAACAAGATTGGGGCCCCGAGTGGCCGAGTGGTCTAAAGCGCTGACCGTTACGGATCACTGCCATCTCACCTCTGTCTGCGTGAGTTCGAGTCCAGGCTCGGCTAACGTGGGTACGTGAGAAAGCTCGCCAGTAGCTTCTCGTGGGTCGGTGGTTCTTCCCGGGATTTTCCAGGGTTCTTCCTCCACCATTAATACTGGCCGCCATGTATAGCCTATCTTGTGCTGAAAAATGGCGTTAAACCCTATAACAACAACAACAACAACAACAAACAAGATTCCTTTTCTTCAAAAATAAGTGAAATTTGTTTCATGAGACGATCGTCTATGTCGAATATCAATTTTTGTATTGTTAGTACAGTATTGATGTCATGATTTCATTGGAAGTAATAACGAAACTTCTTATCATCCCTGAGGATATCTCTAAGTGCCAGTTCACTTCTCTGAAACTCGCTTGCCCACAATGGTCCGTATCTGTGAAACCAAGCTTTTTATTTTACGATGTGATGTGATGTGATTATGATTTTTAACGTAGCTTTAACAATTTTTCAGTCATATCACTATGATGTCTGCAGTGTGGCAGTTTATAGTGATGTCTAGCACTGGGGCATCATGCCGCAGACATGTAGCATGATGTCCCACCCAGTCACATTATCCTGACACCAGGCCGACCAGTCCTAACACTAACCTCTTAATGCTGAGCGCCAAGCGAGGCAGCTGTTAGTACCATTTTGTAAGTCTTTGGTATGACTCGACCGGGGATCGAACCCACGACCTCCCGCATCCGAGGCGGACGCTCTAACCACTAGGCCACCGGAGCGGTTTATTTTACGAAGTATTCATTTCGCTTGGTTATCTTTGATCACAGTTACCAATGAGTCTGTTAATTTAAGGTAGCTTATGTTGCATACACAATAGCATTTATAACAGTGATTGATCAAATGAAGTGAGTTCACCCGACATATGACCGGAGCCGCTAGAGTCTAAGTTTGTAGGATTTTCGCGCCTTTTAACTTTTCTTTTATTTCAGCTCCTTTATTTGATTCAAAAGACATAATTAACGTGATAATACAAAGGAGGCCAGCTCATACTTCAGTGCAACAAAACAACAGATACTTCCGCAAGTCAGTTATCAAAACAAGGTTGGCACCTAATTAGGTTCTCAGATAAATGCTTGCGGACATAACCGTTGTGGTAGATTGACCTATTTTATGTTTAATTACAAGAGGACACATTGCATTTATGATGATTACACTTAAAAGGAACTAAAAGATAGAACTGGAACATAAATTTCAATTGATAAAAAAAATTATTTAATTGGTATTTATTTATTAAAGTACTGCCTCCACTCGGCATAAGTGACATTTTCATTGATCAAAATTTCCTTACATATCGTTAATTGCGGTGTACTACCGTTTGGAAAGAAAATGTAAAAATATTGTATGACTTATTTTTAAATTTCATATTACATAATGTTGATTAAAATTTCATGTCCTATCTACCGTTTTCGACAATAAAATGAGCGATATATCAAAGTTTCTGTTACTAATTTTGATCGCAATTTTCTTTAAGTTAAATAAATATGGATCAATTTTTGGGGTATTTTCTGGTTTAAAAAATGGGATCCACGCCTGACCCTGCCTTTCCAAAATCTTTCTTTTTGTTGAATAAATTGCAATGTCAGAAGGGTTGGCACATATTATTCGGCAGCGGTGCCTGTGTACATCGCGCACTTCACACACACAAGCAGCCGGGTCTATCTATCTATCTATATATATATATATATATATATATATATATATACACGACAGAGTTGGGGGCTACACATCACATCACCTTGATGCAGCCCACCAAATTGATCTCGGAACAAGAGTGGTTATTGTTCATTTGATATATGTTTGGTCACTGATAACTTCATTTCCTTTATAAAGTTTAGTCACAAATATTCATGATTTTGGTGTTGAGGAAATTCTTGCTGACAGTGGACCAGAATTATGAAATATTTCAAAAACCCAAGTTAAAGAATTCTCACATACTTCATAAACTGACCAAAGTACACAAAGGTCATATATTACCTTCACTACATCTCTATATAATGAATGTAAAGACTTCACATCTTCACAGAGTAACATTACTAAATCTAGTGTCCTCATTACCAAAACCCTACACTGTTTGATTGGACACATGTTACAATCAGGGTGCAGTTAAGATGTGAAGAATGGCTGTTCAACACCAAAGTTTATTAAATGTTAAAGATAATGCAAAGTCATTGCAAAACAGTACCAAAACAATTCCTTGAGTAAATTAACATAATATTCACTGATGACAGACTTTATAAATTTACAGTTTACATCTTCACTTTTGCTAGATTGCAACCACAAAAACCCAGTTCTCATACATAAATAATTCTGAACATTAAACATTAATCAGTACAGCAGTTCTATGGTGAGTCTTAACAGTGAATTACAGTACCATCATTTCCAGATTCTGGACAATTACTGCTGATTGTCAGATAATGCTAACCACTGGGAAAATCCATGCCATTTGATATGAAGTCATAGAAAACAAGAAAGTTTAATGTTAATATTTAGAAACCCTCAGCATTATTTCAAAAAGACATACACATCAGGAAATGTAAATTCAAAATTATTTTCTTTCAGTTTACATGACAAGGTTAATTACACTGATTCAAGTATTATTCAGATAGGCTGTCAAGGATCAATTAAAATGTTGCAGTTTCACAATATATATTTATAGCAATTTAGATTCTCCAAAAGAAACTACAGTGAATCATTTAACACTGGTTTGATTCAATATATGTATGATTTACAATTAAGATAAATCAATGAAAGGTGCTGCCAAATAAACATGCACTAAATTTGCTTGATAATTGCAAGCTACGTGTAAACTAAGCAGCCATTTGCAGCAGAGATTAATTTTTGAAAAGATCGATATGGAGTAATGTGTTGAAATCCAAATAATGTATTAAATTTTGCACTTTGCAGAGTATCCAATATATGATATTAAAATCAAATTGCATCTTTCCTATAGTACAAAACTGTACACTGAACAATAGAATATTTGACTAAATCCATTATAAAATTTGCTTATATGAACTCGCATCACAACTTCAGATTCAGTAGTACAAGTAAATATTTGGTACAGATAAGACAGATGTGTTTCCAGTTTCTAACTACAAAAATAGCACAACCCATTTCATCATTACACTTCACCAAATGATGAGAAAAATATTTACATAATTGTCTTAGGTCATGAACTTGGACATTCTTGCAGCTGTCTCCCGCTATGGAAATATTGCATGCAGGGAAGCTACAAAATTCAACAAATAGCAGGCTTAAAATGATTCCTATAATATAAAAAGGGGGAGAATTCATTGTCAACTATTTTTTATTATAACTTATCTAAGATCACCGTTGTGAAATCTGTACGGAAATGTAGACATCGCAGGCAGTTTAAATACTTCTCTATGCAGCGTCTTAGCTTAAATTTAAATGATAGATATGCTGAATAGTACATCAATCATAAAATAGTGGATGCTGTGTAACAGTGTAAAGGCTGCTCCATCAAAATACATGGGACCCAGGAAAGGCACTTTTAAAGTGGGGTACTCACCCATATATGCACTTTAGAATTGTCTTATCATTTTGATATGAACTATGTGAAATCGAAGTACCCTGGCATCTATTTTTGAAGAAAAAAAAAACTGCCTTCCCTGGGTACCATGTATGTTTAAATGGAGCAACACTTTCCAATTCTAACGCGACATATGCTATGTAGCATTTGCCAATTCTGCACACAGTAAATGCTATTCAGCATTTTTTGCCTAACCTAATGTTATCAAAGAACCATGTTTGCACTATGCAGAGAATCTCAGAAATGTGAAATATATGCAGTGTATACTGGACGGTATTAGAAACTACATGTATTTGAAAAAAGTCAATCGCTGCATGAAAACTCCAAGTATGACTCTTAAAAATTAAAGAGTATAGTTTATTCACTGTAATAAAATTTCCCCAAATAGAAATTTGAATGTTGCTTTCATTATTTCTTATAGTTAATAACAGTACATATATCCCATGAATGTATGATAATAAGTATAATGAAATTACAACTGCAATTCAGTAATGCAGTAGAAACTGCTGTTCAGCAGTGCAAACTGCACGAACTGCCATTCTGCAGTGGAAATATATACAAGGCTACTATTCAGCAGTCAGACTGTTATAACTGCCTTTCTGCAGTGGAAATACACAAATGGCTACTATACAACAGCCAGACTGTAATAACTGCAACTCTGCAGTGGAAATATATAAAGGGCTACTATTCAGCAGTCAGACTGTAATAACTGCCATTCTGCAGTGGAAATATATAAAGGGCTACTATTCAGATGTCACCGCTCCAGTGGCCTTGTGGTTAGAGTGTCCACCTCGGATGTGGGAGGTCGTGGGTTCGATCCCCTGCAAAGACTTACAAAAATGGTAGTAACAGCTGTCTCGCTTGGCGCTCAGCATTAAGAGGTTAGTGTTAGGACTGGTCAGCCTGGTGTCAGGATAATGTGACTAGGTGGGACATCATGCTACATGTCTGCGGCATGATGCCCCAGTGCTAGGCATCATTATAAACTGCCACACTGCAGACATCATAGCGATATGACTGAAAAATTGTTAAAGCTACGTTAAAAATCCAAATCACACACACACACACACTATTCAGCAGTCAGACTGTAATAACTGCCATTCCACAGTGGATATATATATGGCCATCCAAAGCTTTTTATTATCAATAAAGGAACATCATTAACATTATTTTGTAGATTTTTTTCATCACTTTGAGAGTATTTCAAATAACATTACCTGGAGCCTCCAGAGAACCAGTATTATTCTCGACATTTTGATTTGGTTAAAGTAAAGTAAGTTTGGCAGAAACTTAATATATTATGCAAAATACATGTTCTCGGATTTATTCCATTCTTTACTGCATTCAGTATGGAAGGCAATATTGTTTTAGTAAAATTATAACAAGAAATAGCAGGGATGGAGACAAACTGAATGTCAGCAGGCACAAGCCCCACCCCTCCTGCTCCCTGCACAAGAAATAAATTACAGAGAGAAATACTGAAATTAAAGACATAAAGGTCTGAAAACATCAGATGATGGGAATAGTGTTAATTAAATCTTCCTAAACAATACTTGACAGAATGTAGTGCTAAACAGCCTGGCATGAATAGTTTCCTAACAGCATGGCACGAAGAGTCTTCTTACAGACTGGCATAAAGAGTTTCCTAACAACATGGCATGAAGAGTTTCCTAACAACATGGCAGGAAGAGTTTCCTAACAGCATGGCATGAAGAGTTTCCTAACAGCATGGCATGAAGAGTTTCCTAACAACATGGCATGAAGAGTTTCCTAACAGCATGGCATGAAGAGTCTTCTTACAGACTGGCATGAAGAGTTTCCTAACAGCATGGCATGAAGAGTTTCCTAACAACATGGCATGAAGAGTTTCCTAACAACATGGCAGGAAGAGTTTCCTAACAGTATGGCATGAAGAGTTTCCTAACAGCATGGCATGAAGAGTTTCCTAACAACATGGCATGAAGAGTTTCCTAACAACATGGCAGGAAGAGTTTCCTAACAGCATGGCAGGAAGAGTTTCCTAACAACATGGCATGAAGAGTCTTCTTACAGACTGGCATGAAGAGTTTTCTAATTTGTACAAGTTATGCCAATCTGCAATTAAATATGGTTGTCATTCAGATTTATTCAAGTTATGCCAATATGCCATTAAATATGGCTGCCATTTCTAAAGATATTAAATTATCTTCAAATATCTAGTTCTCAAAAACTGTGAAACATATTTTGATCAAAAGTTTATATGGGGATACTAGTCTGCCATTGGAATTCCAGTATTACTGAAAATAGACAAGTCTGTGTCAGTATTAATACCAGAAATGGAAAGGGTGGAGCCCAATTGCCCCTACCAGGTTGAAAGTGAGATCCACTTTCAGGTATTGACTATTTTGGTTAGATGGAAACTAGCAACTAGTGCTATGACAGACTACTACAAGCGATTCAAGGTATATACATGTGGAAAAATTCGTATTTACTGCAAAAATTAATATGTGACTCAAGTACCTGTTATTGTTGTCAGCCCTTTCTGTCATACACCGTCTCTGCTTGGGTTTGAATTCATCATTTTCAATTACTCATTCCCTTCTATGAAGAATTTATGTTTGAACTTTGAATCTAATATTTTTCCTTCCAGTACACTACTTCAGAAATAAATGCAGCAGTGTTTTCAATACGATTTTATCTTTTGTTCTTTATATTTTCTGTCAGTCATCATTGACCGTTTGCCAAAGTTTTTAAAAATGATCACCTTTCATTAAGGTCAGTGCAGTCTAAAGTCTACCATAATCTTTAACTTGGGATTTTGTACACAGCCTTGGAGGGAAACTTTCGTTGCCATAGATGGTGAAAGGGGTAATTAGCTGATCCACTATAAAATATAACTGCCATTCTAAAATTATAAATTTAATAATGATTATTGACAAAAACTGTTCAACCAAACTCAAACAAATTTGACAAAAAGCATCCTAATGGAGAGAGCTTTCAGCTTTATACAAAGGATGCCAGATTATAGCCCACTATTTTAATCTAAGCTTTTTCCTTCTGGTACGTTGCTTCCAAAATAAATACAGCAGTGTTTTCATACAGGATCTCAAGAAAATTTGACAAAGTATTCAGGCAGTAAGCTATTTGAAATTTATACAATTCAATTTTTTTCAGAAACTACATAATTGAAAAAAAAAAGAATTCTGGCATTATCTGATTAAGGGTTTTCATATACATTTGCTAGAATGCTGGCATAAGGGACTTTGGCAACCAGATTTGGTAGAATTCAGACATAAACGGCTTTTGTTACCAAATTTGATAGAATTCTGGCATAAAGGGCATTTGTAACCAAATTTGCTACAATTCTGACATACAGGTCTCTTGTAACCAAATTTGATAGAATTAAGGTATTCAGTGTTTTCAAAATTTATACAATTCAGCCATTCTGTCATAATATATAACCATTACTGCTAAAAATATATATATATATATATATATATATATATATATATATATATATATATTTTCACTGTATATTTATTTATAAAATCCATTCAACATGTTCAATAAAATTTTACCAAATTTCAGACAAAGTGTCCTGGAAAAATGCCCCTAAATGTTGGACACATGTTTGGATACGCAATCAAATTCAATGATGAAGCTAAAATAGAGAAACGCAGAGGCAGTTGTTTTCATAAATCATAACATGTACTCTCAACAGGATTGAAATAAATGTTAATATAAAGCATCCCACAGAACCAGATGTTTTGGTCCACTGCTTTTGTATTTTACTATTGTGCAGATGCCATGTAACTGAACCATTTCAATTTTGCTTGAAAGTCTTTATGATTTATATGAGTAATGCTGATTAGCCTTCAGACATTCCTGCCATTACTCCAAATATAAATTAATTTAAAAGCATTAACTTTATTTTTTTTAGATCTCTGAATAGAATTTAACCAACATTGATAGAAAGCAGTATGGCATAGACATGATACTGATGTTCCATCAAATATGGATGAAGATACAAAAACTATACAAACTTTGAAAGAATTGTTTTGATACCAGTAATCAGATGTATTGGATGAAATTTTTACAAGCATCCCCCTGACCCAGATTTCTTACCACCTGCTCTTGCATTTGGCTGTTGAGCAGATGTCAACCACATGAGTGATCTTAGACACATATTAACCTCTTTCCCTAGTTTGAAAGCCAGTATATTGAAAATGGTTGGACGAATTGTTAGCTCAGCTGGTCATAGACCAGGATAGCTTATGGAAATGGCTGCTGTCTGTCATCCATATATTGTCCATTGGCACAAGCTTGTTATCAATCCTCCTACTAAACTACTTGGATAATTGCCATCACACTTTACACACATATATATCCCATGGTCTGCTTGGTCTTAAATGAAAATGGCATTGATCTGACCAATAATATTGCCACCATGGCAGTCATCCCTGTGTCAATACATACAGTATCATGATACAGTATACACAATCTATGATAACATGAAACACTACTTGTGCCCTGTATCAATACATGTGATGATAGACGATGTACCCATGGCCTCTATCAATACATATCATGATACACAATGTGCCTGTGTCCTGTATCAATATATGTGATGATACATACACAATGTGCCCATGCCCTGTACCAATACATATCATAACACACTATGCACCTGTGCCCTATATCAATACATATATTGACACACAAACTCTGATATGATACTCGACACATATGGAATAAAGAGGCACACATTTTTCCCATCCCTTGAAGATCAAAAGTGACTTGTGTATGGAAAGTGTCATTTTGAATCAATACCTATGTATGTATGTGCATATCAACATGGCAAAATTATTCATACATTGGTGAATAGTTTCAACAATAATGTCTCTGTGTATGAAGATGGCAGAATTATTAACACATTGGTGAATAGTTTCAACTATAATGTTTGTGCATACTTGACATAATAGTACCTGAACACTATGAAAATGGTTATGTTTGTGTATCCTTGAAATAATAGTACCTGAACACTATGAAAATGGCTATGTTTGTGTATGCTTCAAATCATAGTACCTGAACACTATGAAAATGGCTATGTTTGTGTATGCTTCAAATCATAGTACCTGAACACTATGAAAATGGTTATGTTTGTGTATGCTTCAAATCATAGTACCTGAACACTATGAAAATGGTTATGTTTGTGTATGCTTCAAATCATAGTACCTGAACACTATGAAAATGGTTATGTTTGTGTATGCTTCAAATCATAGTACTTGAACACTATGAAAATGGTTATGTTTGTGCATACTTGAAATAATAGTACCTGAACACTATGAAAATGGTTATGTTTGTGTATCCTTGAAATAATAGTACCTGAACACTATGAAAATGGTTATATTTGTGCATACTTGAAATAATAGTACCTGAACACTAGGAAAATGGTTATGTTTGTGTATCCTTAAAATAATAGTACCTGAACACTATGAAAATGGTTATGTTTGTTTATCCTTAAAATAATAGTACCTGAAAACTATGCAAATGGTTATGTTTGTGTATCCTTGAAATAATAGTATCTGAACACTATAAAAATGCCAAATGAATCAGAACCATATAATCAAATGCACCTTTAATTAGTTTTCAGCATTTAGCCATTTAATACATTCTGTAGGTAGCCATTTATGTCTTGAGACTCGGTTGAAGAAAGCAAGTTTGTGTTTTTCTTTGCTAAAACCTCAGTTAGTTACAAGCTAATGGATTTTGCTTTAACTCATTTTTTCTGCTTGATATGCAGGTGGAAGCTGCTACAAGTTAACTCGTTTTCTCTCTCTCTTATTCTCTCTCTGTATATATATAAAGATATATATATATATATATATATATATATATATATATATATATTCTTATTTCAGATCGAGAACTATTTCCTTACACCATGTATGCTTCGTCAAGAATCTCCAAGAGAAATTATCTCCCCTGAACAAGATCCACAGATGGTCAGCACACCTGTCCTGTGCTGTGTCTTTACAGGAAAGTTTTTGCCCCCTCCCATCTTCCACAGGCTTATTGCTGCCTGTGTAACTCGCTGGCCTGTTGCCAAAAAGAAGGAGACATCAGAAAATCTTATTTTCTGTGGCTGCTGCATATTTGACCTTGACCTTTTCCACAGATTGACCTTGCACTGTAAGAACCATATTGTTTTTGCAAGAATAACAAGGCTGGTGGTTGATGAAGTCAATACCCCTGATGCAAGGTTGTGTACTAGAGTTAGAAAGTTCATTACACTAAATCTCTCCAAGATTACCTCTTACCTTGGCCAGAATTTAAAATACGAGTTGTGTACTTGGTGGTCACCATCCCAAGTGTTCTCTGAAGATGGCAGTGCTGCACCATTTCAGATGTGGCTTGCGGATGAGGTGAGTTGCTGTTCAATATTACCATATATGTCTGTGCAAGAAATGTTCTTCATTCAGTTTGTATTAGCACAAGATTGTTATTGCTGCTTGTTCTAAACTTCCAGGAATATTGCCACTAAACTTTAAATAAAAACACATTCTCCCCAGGATCTAGTTGGTCCTAAATTAAATAGTGCAAATGGAGAGCCTATCTGGCCACCGAGGAAGCCACTTTGATAACCTTGTTGTTGCTACTACTTATACATTGAGAGTCATATTTAGATCGGATTTTCACCAAACTAACTGGCGATAATGTCTTTTTAGTCTGAAATGAAAACAGAATCATTCAGATATCCAATGTGTCCATCATGGCCGACGTTTTGAAAGCATTGTTATCACTACTACTCCTAAGCATATTGTCATATTGGCATGGAGTTTTCACTAAAAGACTTCCTATGATATCTAGTCGGACGGGTCCTAAATGAAAATGGTGCTGATAAACTTCACATTTTGCTAGCATGGTACTTCATGTTTGGCTGTCATAGTGGATATCTTGAAAATATTGTTATTGCAACTCCTTCTGAATGGATATTTGTATATCGCAGGAAGAAATGCTCTGTGCCATTCTTTTGCCTTTAAGTCCCTGTCACATTGGTTGTATATTACATCAAGGAATGCTTTATGCCCATGTTTTGCCTTTAATGCCCTGTCACATTGAATGTATGCTACAGAAAGGAATACTCTGTGCCATTGTTTGCCTTTTAAAGTTTAATGCTCTGTCACATTAGCCAGTATTTCATTTATAAGATCACTCTTGTCTAAATTTATTTCTGCATGATAATCAATGTTTGTAATGGCTACTGGAGACTCAAAGGTCTTGTTAACATGTTGCTCAAAGGCAAATAATGTAGTTTTAAAGATACTTTTGTAAGTATGATCAATGAATGATAATGAATGACACTGTTTAGTGTACGGTATGACATATTCTGATCAGCTTTGGCTTTTTCCCATTGATACCACATTCCATGCGAAAATAATCTATACTTTAAGAAAACAAAATGACAGAAAGATTTTAATAAGTAGTCATCTTAGCAGACATCTGGAAATATATTGGAATGGACTTTTCTTGTAACGCTAACAGCTAGGTGCATGTTCATTGGCGTCTTTATCAATTTTGAAAGTGTGTATGAGCCGTAATGATAACTAGGACACTTAAATTTAACAATGTTGCCACCTTAGATCTGAATCTGTATGAATGGCCTTATATGAATGTAAACTGTGCAAATTTGACAACAGATAAAGACTTCATTTTTTGACAAGAGCTTGATAATCATGGAGACATAATGTACCTTGGAGTCAAGTCAGAGGTTACATCGTAAATATTTGCACTTAAGTGCAAAGTACTCAGTGCTTGTTTACCCTTTTGATCTTGGTGTTAAGGTCACAATCATAGACAGTTTGTGCAAAGGCTTTGATTAAAGAGTTTTCATTTGTTTATACATGTATTTCCAAGATCATCTTGATGAGTTTTCTTTGCAATAATCGTTATGAAGCTAGGAAAATTTGTTCGAAATCAATGCCAGCTCAACGTTTTATCCATGCATTTGCGGGTCATGTGTTTTACTATAATGCTGTGATCGTCAGATCAACATGCTGGCCCTGGCCTTCTTGTTTTACCAAATGCAGTTTGTGTTTATTTGAGAATATGTGATATGTTATCCTATATCATTTAATATTAATAATAAAAATATCTTGTACACCTGTTATATTGGTGTGATGATGATATAAACTTCTTAGTCACTGATGAAAAGGATGTTGTAATAATATTAGATTTCTTTCCTCTTTAGGGACATGATTCTGATGCACCCATAATGCCGGAACACATGAATCACGCTCGTCTATGTGTTGCTCTTGTGACTGTTTGTGCAAATGCCTTAAGAGAAATCCTCCTCACACATGTTCCTGCACCACATACAAACATCTACCAGGCAATCCGGGCCAACAAAGCCAACTTGACCAACAAAACACAGACCAGACGAGGACAATGGCAGAATGCTCTTCTTCTTCCTGATCAGTGTCAGGTGGTTTTCCCAGACCCCTTTGGTCGGTATGTGGCAAGTGTGGACCAGTTTGACATTTGTTTGTTGTATACTCTGATCAGAAATGTCAGCACAGTTCCTGCTTCATTGATGGACTGGGGAATTGATCCAATAGAACAACCATTTAGAGACAGATCGCTGGGAGCTAGTGTGGAGCGAATTCGTTCATACAGAAATCAGATTGGTCATTCCATGGATGGAAAGATGAACAAGCAGGACTTTGATGATTACTGGAACAAAATTGACGCTGTGCTTGATGACGTTGAACAAGCACTTGGTAGACAGGGATACAGGGCACAGTTAGAGATGCAAAAGAGACAGGTGATTTCTGTCTATGAAGCCTGTTAGCTATAAAAGAAGATCATGAAGCATAGTCAAGAGATACAAGTAAGTATAACACGGACAAAATATGATGTCATTTTTTTCAAAGAAAGAGCATATAGTTACCATTTTTTTCAGCTTGGTGAACGTGTGGGTCTGATTTGGACTTTTATCGTAGCTTTAACAATATTTCAGTCATATCCTTATGATGTCTGCAGTGTGGCAGTTTATAGTGATGTCTAGCACTGGGGCATCATGCTGCAGACATGTAGCATCATGCCCCACCCAGTCACATTATCCTGACACCAGGCTGACTTGTCCTAGCACTAACATCTTAATGCTGAGCGCCAAGTGAGGCTATTGCTAGTACCATTTGTATAAGTCTTTGGTATGACTTGGCCGGGGTTCGAACCTGTGACCTCACACATCTGAGGTAGATGCTCTAACCACTTATTGGTATTGTGATATTGTTTTAATTGCATGTTGGACACACATACCTGACTCATGTATACCTCCTAAAGAGTGAACGTCAACCAGAGTACATAGCCTTCCACTTTACAGCTCAACATATTCTTCTCGAGTGTGTGTTAAGTTCCACCTATGGAGAATAAGTATTGTGATGTGCATGCAATTTTAATATGAACCACATGAGAAAATTTTAAAATTTGTGAGGGAAAATGATTACTATTGGAAATTTTGACTTGATGTTTTAAGGATTTTACATGCTTAAGCTTAATATTTTACTTGATATACCATTTTTATAATCTTAACATCTTTACCTTATATATATTTCATTGTTATTGTTAAATTTTTGGATGGGTTTATGTTACTCAATTTTTTGTGCAGTTCAATTTTTTTTACTTTTGGAGCCAGATAAGTAATATTCCGGTGAGGTACCACACACACACACACACACACATATGCATGCTTATTTTGAAGTGACTCATTTATAGACTGCATACATATTTTATTGACATAGGCATGGAAAACTAGATAGAAAAGAACCTATCTTTCCATACATCATATAAAATGTTGTTTTAATTACACACTTGTAAATTACATTGTATCCAGATTCTTGTGCTTTGGTGATATTAAAGATGCATGCTCCTTATATGCTACTAAATTCTTGCTATAGTTTAGTTTTTTTTTAAAAAAATTAAACTATAACAAGAACTGTATGCTTTTTTCAGATTTGACCTGTCAGAAGTTACTACTCTTGTGGAAGAAGAATGCTTGGCTGGATCCAGTGCACTATTAGAAATGTCCTTGGAATACATGATCTCATGCCAAATGTCACTACTGCATGTGGCCATAATTTGTATCTGTCATCATGCATGCCAAGTAACACTACTGTATGTGGCCATAATTAGGACATGATGCACAATCCCATTCCAAAAGTTACTACTGGATGTGTGCATAATTCAGACCCAGCATCTAGACGTGTGAGTCCTGTAGGATGAATTGAGAAATACATTATATAGTTATATGGGTCGTCATTTGGATGTGTAAGCAGAAACATAAAACAGTTATAGTGTCAACTTATAGTCATTTAGATTTGTAGGCAGAAACACAAAACAGTTATAGCATTGTCTATGGATATAGTCGTCATTTGTATGTGGAAGCAGAAACAAAAACAGTTAAAGTGTCGACTATGGATATAGTTGTCATTTGGATGTGTAAGCAGAAACACAAGACAATTATAGCGTTGGTTTTGGAGTTATATGAATTGTTGTTTGTATGTGTAAGCAGAAACACAAAACAATTATAGTGTTGGCTTTGGAGTTATATGAATTGTTGTTTGTATGTGTAAGCAGAAACACAAAACAGTTAATAGTGTAGACTATGGATATGGTTGTCATTTGGATGTGTAAGCAAACACATAGCACAGTTATAGTGTTGACTATGGAGATAGTCACTGTTTTTTATTGGTATAATGGTAGTACTTTAACTGTATTTAAACTTTGTTTCTAAAATATTGAGGAATGTAGATTGAAAAAATTTATTAGTTGTAAATTTCTGAACATTTTATTTTAATGAGGTTTAAAACCCACTAAACATGTTTGTGCCAACCTCTGTAGTAGCACAGCATGGATTTTGTGATGTCACCTTGTTGATGAATACAATGACTCCTGTAGTAATCACATTTAGGTGTACATGATAATTATGATGTTTATGTGATAGATGACACATTGATTGATTTCAGTGAACTGGACAGCCAGAAAATCTTTGAAGAGGTTTCAAGTGAAACTGGTACAAAGCAGAAGATATGTATGCTGACCTGAATTTAACAGGGTGTAATCAAACTTTAAAAGAAAGTACATATTTATTTACCAGAATAGCTTATGAGACAGTCTTCATCAATAGTCTAGAGTGGATGACAATAGCAACATTGAGTTTTCACTCAAAGACTGCTTATCATGTCTGGTTTGTTCTAAATGAAAATGGTTTTACATACAATATGACCACTATGGTGACCATCTTAAAAATATTGACATAGCTATATATTTATATATTTATATATATATATATATATATATAAGACAAATAATACTATCTTAAGGGTTAGAGAATTTTTAATTCATACTCTACGGAGATTCAAACCCAGGTCTGCAGGTAAACAGCACCCATCGCCTTGCCTGCATACACAACCCCATATTCCACTATGGCCAGGCACACATCACTACTTAATTGGTGAATATAACACCGATTAAGTAGCATCATTTTTGATGATGTGTGCTTGTTAGTACTGGAATATGGGCTGGTGTATGCAGGCAAGGCGATTGGTGCCGTTTAACATATATATATGTAGTAATGCAATGCAGCTCTTCTTGTTCAGATTTTCACTTATTCACAAATATATTTCTTTATATATCTATATATATATATATATATATATATATATATATATATATATATATATATATATAAAGATATGTATAATTTTATCAGTTTGTATTTAATTACCGTTTCATTCGATCCTTGTAATTTGATCAGTAATTGTTTTCTTTTTCCATTGACCAACTATTTCTGATTTAGGATGTGTAATGAAAATAAAAATTCATACTGTGATAGCCATTATCATTCATTGTATTTACACCAAGTGTGTTTAATGTTCTTCATATTTTCAGATAGTCTGCAACAAAATGGTTATTTAATGTAAACCAAAGTGAAGGCATTTTAAAGTTGTGGGAGACAATCATTAATCCTGCATTGCCTGTACTAAATGCTTATCATACAAAACCTGTAAGATGTGCTGTTTTTAGACAGAAGATGTATGGTGCACAATTCTTCAAAAACAGCTTAAGTGCAAGAAAAAAAGGGCTCAATCCAAATTTGGTGATCAAAATATTTTAAGCTTACACCCTCCCTTTGACTTGTGACCTAGTTTAGCCTGAGAAGCTGAAATGCCTCCCATCCACCTGTAAAATTGCACCATATGGAGGATGTTTTGCAGAGAGATTGCAACTGGAATCTAGAATTGAGGGTGATTAATGTCATAAAGCTTTGTTAACAAGAATGTTGACAAGCAAATACGATTAAGTTGGGTGTAAATCCAACTTTCCACCCAGACATGATACAGGCAATGAATGATGATTTATTTATCGTTCCGGCTGTTAACCAACCCATCAAGCCAACTGGCCAACAACCTGACCACAACAATATATTTTCAGTCCCAACTACTTACAGAATCATACAGCCATTCGGAGACGATAGATATAATACAGGTTCAGTTAACATTTTGTTCTCTGCAGTGGCCAAGTCAGCATGCCAACCCTCCAGCTGTCTATTTGGCCATAAAACCAATCTGACCACACCCATAATACTGGTTCCATGCACACAATTCAGTTGTGGTCAGTTACAAGTTATGGGTCACTGATTTGTTCTACCTGACAACAGATGCGCTCAAGAATATCCTAGTGACCCCAAAGCTTCTCAAACAGCTGTGCTTGATACTTTTGTTACCCGTATCTGAAGATTTTATACCTCATGCATGCATCTTGTCTTGCAGGCACTGTGCAGAAAAAACTCAGTTTTCAGTTGTGGCGAGGATCACATCAGTTTAACAGTGATCCACTTTTAAAGCTTAAGAGGTGAAATGGCATGTTTCTGTGTGACTGGTGATGTGCAAGTGATGTCACAACACTGTCAACCTACATTCCCCAGCTGGCTACCTTCTTTCTGTTTCTCTTGGAATAAAAGAAACTAGCACCAATAACTATTAAGGAATAAAATTTCTGACACACTAAGACACCATGACCATCTTGACATTAGTCACAACAAAGATCTCTTAACCTTGCTAACCAAATTTGGTCTGTCCTGACCTTGCTTGTTAATCCAGTTCCCAAAATAGAATCTATCATGGCTCTTGACATGGCTCAGTTCAGCTCAGATCTTTTGTTCTATGATGGCTACCCATACAGTCATTGGACCACACCACTCCTGACACAACCACACCCTTGGATGGGTTCTGTTAACTTTTGCTGGATTTGTGCAAGAAAAAAGCTTTTCTTGGTAATTATTTATCAAGTGTGTCAGTCCACAGGGTAGTACCTTGCACATGTATATACATGTATATTTGGGTGTGTCAGCTATCATTAGTAGAGTTTTACCCTTAAAAGTAGAGTTCTTTTGACCTTTCGGAGTGCTTTTAGGTAGCTGTTGGATGCTCAGCATTTTCACCTCCTCTTACAATATTCCTAATGTTAATGTGATTGGGTAATGTATTTGACCTAGAAAATAAATTTTAGAGTAAATTATGTTTCTCTGAAAATACTTTAAGATCACATTTCTATAAATTAATATAATCCATACCAGCCATCCCCGCAATGGAAGATCCTGTCTCAGACAGTGCTCAAGTTACAACTGATGTCAGTTATGAAGCACCACCTAGCAGAATAAGGGGAGGTAATGTGTAAGAGTTATTTCACTTTGTCTTTACCAAGTATAGGCAAAAAGATTTTAAAGTCTATGGGAGGGCTAGATTCTGGAGGTAGCAAAACAAACTCCCTTACATAAATGTGAATTTGTAAGTTTTTTGGGAGAAACATAATTTACTACAAAATTTCCTATTTATCTTCACCAAAGTAATCCTTTATATGTAGTATTTGTGTTGCTAGATTTGCATAATAAACTTTAGGTTTATTTATATAATCATATTGGCATCCTTCAGTTTCAGAAGAGTATGGGGTTGTGCTCTGAAGTAGTCTGTCAGTTGACTAGTGGTGTCTATTGTGGCTGAAGAGACCCACTCAGGAGTGACAATCTCCGTTGACTCTGTTGCACTTGAAGCCAGTGTCTTGGGTTTTCACATATTCTTTGATCTTGTTCATTCTGCATGCTCTTTTCTACTCTGCCATTTTACATATCATCCTGACATTTTGTGATTGGATAATGCATTTATGTAGAACAGAAATATTAAAGTAAATTCTGTTTCTCTGAAAATACTTCCTAATCGCATTACTATAAATTGCTCACAACTGTCCCCACAATGCGATCATTCTATCTCAGACAGTGCTCAAGTTAAAACTAGCAATATCTGATATACAAAGCGCCACCAAGCGGGGTAAGGGGAGGTAATCAATAATAGTTGCCTTTGTCTATACAAGTATAGAGACAGATACTTTTTAAGTCCATGGGAAGACTGGAATCTCAAGGTAGTCAAAATAATTCCCTAACAATAATTTCATCAGGTAAGTATTTTCAGGAAACATAATTTTCTATAAAATTCTTATTTATTCACACCAAAATAATCTCGTATGTGTGGTTTTTGTTTTGTCGGATTTGTACAATAGACTTGGGTTTATCGGTATAATCATACTGGCATCAAGTTTTGGCAGAGTATGGAGTTGCACTCTGAGGTAGTTAGTCAATTATTTCTCAAGCATTGATTATATCTGTTGCATCTGTCACACTTAAGCTGGTGTCTTTGGTTTCCACATGTAGTTCATCTTGTTCTTTTTGCTGGCTCTTTTCTGTTCTGTCAATTGCAGCTGTTGTCTCACACTTCACTTAAGCCTTTGATTGAGTTCATGCCTCCAGCTACTTGAGTGCAAGTGCTTCCCAGCTGTCCATATCAGTATCAAAAGCCTTGGAATCAGTCTTGCATACAGGTGTACAGCTCCTAATAGTGTTCGTCCCAACACTCCAGTTGCTTGGCATGATCATTTATGGTCAACCCTGTAACTGATTTTACAGGGGCTTTCTTTTTTTAAATAGGACTGAATGCTTTCTTGATCCCATCATACATGCCTCTCATGTTACATGTATCTTTTGATGTCTGGATATTCTGACAGAGTTGCAGTCAAATGTCAGGGCATCTTGCAGTGTGTTGAACATTGCTCTTGGCAGCACTCATTGCTTGTAAAGGCTTCTGGCTTGGGGCACTCTTGTAGTTGATAAGGAACCAATCATTGATCTTCTGCTTTTGGCCAAAAACCAATGGGACTGTGCTGTAGATACCAGTCTTCATTAGTTCCCATTTCTGCTGGGCACCCATGCCAGGCCTGCCAGAGTGGAGGGCCTATTGCAGGGTGCCAGTGTACATTTGTGACTTCCATTCATTAGCTTTCGTAACGATATCGATGCATGAAATCCTTTATGGTTCAAACAGTGCAATCATGTTGCAGTCAGTGCTATGGTAGCTGCCAGTTATGAGGATGCTACTGAGGCTGATGCTCCTGGTAATGATCACATCAAATTGGTGTCTATGGCCTGATATGGTATGGCTCCATGATAATTAATTAAATAATTACAAAAGAATGGAAAGAAATGAAAATTATAAAATTGAAGACTTTAATCTGATTGGAGACATATGCCTTAAAGATTTTGTACAGTAGGATACAAATATGTCGTCACAGTTGTCTTTTCTGAAGACATCAAGGTATTGGTAATTATATATGGTTAAGAATTTCTGTTAAAACTGGAATATCAAGCATAGAGTGAATTAAGTCGCAAAATATAGTCCATAAGTGTGAAATGGGTAATCAAGATGCTACAATTCATCTAGATTCAAACCAAATCATTGCTGGTTAATTAAATGATGTTAGTGATTAGAACTACATAATAGTGTTTACATGCATACATATATGTATGTCAGTGATTTGTTTGGTAGATTTGGAAATTGCCAGGCCACAAGCTCGATACATAAGTATGGTTTGAATTGGGTTAGCATCTGTGTTTCTCCACCATTTTCATTACTCGATGATATTAGCATCATGATATAACTTCTGCTTCCTGCTGAAATTGGCATTCCTGGAAGACAAAAACAGTCATCTCTACAGTTTACATACAGTATAGATGCTACAAAGGGGGGACAGATGGGAAGCAACTCTTTCAGGACTGGTGCTAATCAGAGTGTATTGTTTATGCCTATTGTAATCTCATTGATTTTCCCAGCTTGTCTGAGCCATCTGCCTGTAAACAAGGTTGTATTTGAGAGGTTCAGTACTGCTACATAATATTTGTTTGCTTTGGGGAAATGTTTGCATATTTTGTCTCATTATGGACTTGTATTTACACTCTATGATAGTTTAACTCATGGACACTTGTTACAAATCTCGGCTCGTTCTAAGTAACAAAGAAAAGAATGAAGCCAACAAGCTTTTTAAATTTTGACATAAATAATTTATTTCCCTACTAAACACAGTCAAAATATGAAAAAGGACTTACAGTTTGTGAATATAATCCAAAAAGTAATCCCAGAATTGAAACACACAAGTCCTATCACCAAAATGTCCTAAATAAATCCAAGTTCGAATCCCGGCGAAGTTCAAAGATGGCGGACGATGACGTCACACGAATGAAGTATTGATGTCAAAAGTTCACGTTTAATTTTATGAATCACAAAAGAATCTTCCGACTTTAGCACTCTGAATAATTTCCACTGAAAGTCTTTGTTCAAAGCTTTGATGACGAAGCACTTATTTTCCAGAGAATATAAATTATTCTTAAATAACAGACAGCTCCAAATTGGCACAACAGAAAATACTTCTTATCTCTTGAAGGTACTTTTACGACTGAATTAGAAAACAGTGGTACTGAGTATTAAACCCCACTAAAACGTCATTTCGACATTTATAAGTCGCATGATCACTATACACAAGGCACTGGACACGTGCGCCCAAATGTTGATGACACAAGGTGATCACGCAAGTAATGTATGTATGACCTTGATACTGACCAATCATTTAAACTTCATGTAACCAAGTGTCTGAACGAGGTCAGCTAAAAATAATGCTAATGAAATACTTTTCAGTTCTGTACAAACAGAATGTATTTTAAAAAATATCGAATCCCGTGAAAATAATCATTTCAACAAAATGTAATGAAACAAAATTAAAATAAAAAGAATTTTAAAACTAACACACAAGCAATTTAATTACATATTCGTAACACTTACCCCCACAAAGAAAAAAGAAAGATTTATATAATAAAGCTTTCTTTTTACCATATGTAAATTATACATGAGGTAAAAACAAAATTACATAAGAAAACTCATGAATTATACAAAGTGTACATGAAAAAATAGTTCTATACACGGGAAAGTGCATCTGCAATCAAATTGTCTTTTCTTTTGATGTGCCTGATGTTAAGATTATATTCTTGTAAAAACAAACTCCACCTTAATAATCTTTGGTTTTTATTCTTCATCTTGTCGATGAAAGTGAGGGGGTTGTGATCACTATACACAACAACCGGAAAAGGAGCTGAGCTAATGTAAACTTCAAAATGCTGTAATGCCAAAATTAAAGCCAAACATTCCTTCTCAATGTTGAGTAATTTCTTTGGTGCTTGTTTAATTTCTTTGAAAAATAACGCACTGGATGATCAACATCATTTCTGTCTTCTTGAATCAAAACTGCTCCAACCGCAACATCACTCGCATCCACAGATAACTTAAATGGCTGACTGAAATTTGGAGCTGTAAGAACTGGTGTACTTTTGAGTAAGGCTTTTAACCTATCGAAAGCCTCCTGACATTTTTCAGTCCAAAGAAACTTGTTTTTCTTACTTAACAAGCTTGTCAGGGGTTCAGCAATGTTGGAAAACTTGGAACAAAATTTTCGATAGTTTCCGGCCATACCCAAAAATAGCATCAGTTGCTTTTTACTGACAGGCACAGGGAAAACAGAGATAGTCTTGACCTTAGCATCTATAGGTTTAACTTGACCATGTCCCACAATATGTCCTAGAAATGTCACACAAGTACGGCAGAACTCACTTTTAGATACATTTATTGTCAAATTTTCATCTGTAAGTCTGTCGAAGAATTTCCGAATCGTTGTAAGATGTTCTTTCCAGGTGTTGTTGTAGACGATGACATCATCAATATAAGCATCACAATTATCTAGACCGGAAGTAATCATATTCATCAAGCGTTGAAAAATACTTGGGGAACCCTTCATCCCGAACGGCATTACTTTATATTGGTAGAGTCCATCTGGAGTCGCAAATGCCGAAATTGCCTTTGCCCTTTCCTTTAGTGGAATTTGCCAAAATCCTTTCAGAAGGCCAAATTTGGTGACGTACTTGCCATTTCCAATTTTATCAATACAGTCATCGATTCTTGGTAATGGAAAAGAATCTCTCTTTGTCACACTGTTCACCTTCCTATAATCAGTGCACATACGGAAAGTTTTATCCGGTTTCGGAACAATTATATCCGGTTTCGGAACAATTATACATGGTGATCTCCAATCACTTTTACTGGGCTCTATGAAATCGTTCTCCAGCAAATACTGAATTTCCTTTTCAAGTATTCCTGTTTGAGAGGGTTCATCCTGTATGGGTGTTGTTTCACAGGTTTTGAATCAACAATTTCAACGTCATGAAAAATTGTGTTTGTCCTTGTAGGAATATCTGGAAACAAGTGCTCATATTCGAATAATAACTGTTCAAGTTCATTCCTTTCTTCTTGTTGTAAATGTAAAAGTTTCTGGTCCAGATTTTTCATAATTTCCGAATTCCAAAGATTTGTTGCTCCAAGATCAACAGTGTCAGATTGAATTTCTTCACTTAAATCCTCGGTTTGTGGGACAGGTACAACTAAATTAATTGCATAATTTACTTGGCTATCTCTTTGAATATACTAGTATTCCATTAATTTATTTAGATCAGAGTACTGTTATTATAATTTAACTCATTCATTTTCTTCTTTATTTTGTAAGGGCTGTAAAATCTAATTTGAAGAAACTTTCGAAGAATGAGCAAGAGAGAATGAACTCCATTACAAGACTCAAAAGTTCTCTCAAGTAAAGTTCTGTGAAACCACAATTTCACATTTTACTTGAACTGCTGAGCGCCAAATTCAAGCATAACAAGCTGAAAAATTCCAGACATAAAATTTGACCTTTGACCTGATTGGACAGATTTAAGAAGGCCAAATTGAGTAAAAAGCTCGGTCAAAGCTTTTACTATGGTTTTGGTTTTAATATTCCTCAAAGGAATTGCCTTTGGGAATCTTGTTGACGCACACATAATGGTCAACAAATATTGGTTGCCTGACTTAAAAAATCGACCATAATTCTGCCAAATGGTTCGTCAAATGCAGGAATTGGTTGCAGATGAGCCTTAGGTATTTTTCTGGTTGGATTTTCCTACCATTTGACAAGAATGACAAGGTCTACAAACTTTACAAACATCACTTTTGATTTTTGGTCAATATAAGTGTGTCAAGATCTTGTGATAATTTTTTTTTATCCCTAAATGACCAGCCATAGGAGTTTCATGGGCCAAACTAAGTATTTCCTGTCTGTAAGATTTTGGAACAACAATCTGATAGTTCACTGACCACTCGTCACTAGCAGGTACCTCGGGAGGTCTCCATTTTCTCATAAGAATTCCATTTTTAATGAAGTAACAGACAGGTACTTCAGTGGCTTCAGTTTCACTAATGGCCCTCTGAAACAAACAGGAGATCTCAGGATCTTTTTCCTGTTCGACGACAAGTGATTGTCGTTTATCACCCTGATTAGATAAAAGAGAATGAGTATTTAAAACAGAATCACTGTGATCAATACCTTCTGATTGACCCAAATCAGGAGCGAATGTGGCCTCATCGAAAGCCTGACCAATACATGTGTCAACTAAAGGAATATTTTCCTTATCAAAATCATTCTCAAGAGCTTTCTTTGACATAGCTCTGGTAACTGCACAAGCTGGGTATAACTCAGGGTATTCTTTTTCAATAGGATCAACTTTCTGATCCAAAGAAGGCTTGTCAGTTACAAGTGGATTAACCACAACCTTGTCTCCAGCTAGGTCGTTGCCTAGTAACAAAAGAATGCTCTCAACGGGTAGGTTAGACACTATACCGACTGTCACAGGTCCTGAAACTAAGTCTGATGACAAATTTACAGAATGGAGAGGAACATTAATAAAGCCGCACCCTACTTCCTCAATGAGAACACTCTCATTAGAACAGGACTTCTCAGAAAAAAGCAAAGTACCAGATAATAAAAGACTCTGAGAAGCTCCTGTATCCCTTAAAATTTTAATAGGGATAGGATTGGCCAAATCACCCAAGAGTGATATAGAACCCTTCGACATGAATGGTTCCTAATTCTCCATAATAAAATCAGACTGGGGTTTATTAGACCCAACAAATATATTGCTTTCAATACATGACCGTGACCTTGACCTCTTACAAATAAGAGCATTTGGGATAGGTCTATCTTGATTCCGATGCCTTTATTTCAATTTGAAGCAATCAGAAATGACGTGTCCTTTTTTTTGCAATAGGTACAAGTTTAAATAGACAAGGATTTTGAATCAAGTTTCTCAGAAGCTTGAGTTTTAGAAGTTGTGCCAGATTGAGTTCTAGGAGGAGTCGTATTAGGCTGAAATACCTTTCTACCAGTGGACTGCTGAGTGAAAGTCTTGCTTGCAATAGGAACTTTATGAGTTAAGGAATACTAATCAGCAGCAAGAGCAGCATTTTCCAAACTTTCAATCTTATGCTCTTCAAGATGATTCTTAATGTCATTAGGAACACAATTTGTGAACTCTTCAAGTAACACAAGTTGTTCGAAACTTTCATAATCATGTTCAACTTTCTTGGCTAAGCACCATCTCTTAAACAACTGCTCTTTTTCTCTTGCAAATTCGACATAACTTTGTCCAGCTTCTTTTCTATAGTTTCTGAATTTTTGCCGATAAGCCTCAGGGACTAATGCATAACCCTTTAAGATGCACTCCTTAACCAAATCATAGTCAGAACTTTGCTGTACTGACAGGGATGCATAGATATCTCGGGCCTTGCCAAAAAGTACACCTTGCAATAATGGAGTCCAATGCTCCCTTGGCCATTTCAAATTTTCAGCAACCTTTTCAAAATAAATAAAATATTTGTCTACTTCCTTTTCTCTAAAAGGGGGCACTAATCTGATATTTCTTGTGATGTCTAAACTTGAATTTGTATGTGAAATGGAAATGTGCTTTTCACTTGCCAGCTCAAACTCTTTCATTTTAATTTGAAATTCCCTTTCATCCTTCTCATTTTGCATCTGTAAGTACATTTGTTCTTTCTGTAACTCCAATTGCATTTGTTTCTCTTTCTCTCTTTCTTCTAATTGCATTTGTTTATCTTTCTTCCTCTCCTGTCTCTCTCTCCTCTTTCTCAAATTGCAATTGCAGTTGCTTCTCTTCTAATTGCAACTGTAATTGTTTATCATTCTCTCTTTCCTGTTTCTGACGTTCGAGCTTCCTTAACTCCAATTCCATCTTGTATTTCATTTTTAATTCCATTACTTTAATGTGAGAGTCTGATACCGACTTACTGACCTTAGCCAACACATTTTTATCAAGAACATTCTTCTCTACCAAATACTGAATCAAAATGTTCTTAATGTCTTGTTTCGTTTAGGAAGATTTTTGCTTCAGAAAGATCGTACTTTCAGGCAAGTTCAAGCAACTCATCTTTTTTCAGACTATCCAACTGCTCTTGAGTTGGACTAGAAAGAAAAGTCTCCACTTTTGATGACATTATGAATGAAAGCCTGTTGTTTTCACCAAAGATTTCAAACAAAATGTAAAATAGTACTTGGGACTTAAAAACTAGGGGAATTTAAATTTAAAAAACCCAACAATTTTCTGAAATATTTAGCCAAAATTCAAATATCCAAGGATGAGCAACCCACTTTTCTTTGTTACAAATCTCGGCTCGTTCAAAGTAACAAAGAAAAGTGTGAAGCCATCAAGCTTTTTAAATTTTAACATAAATAATTTATTTCCCTACTAAACACAGTCAAAATATGAAAAAGGACTTACAGTTTGTGAATATAATCCAAAAAGTAATCCCAGAATTGAAACACACAAGTCCTATCACCAAAATGTCCTAAATAAATCCAAGTTCGAATCCCGGCGAAGTTCAAAGATGGCGGACGATGACGTCACACGAATGAAGTATTGATGTCAAAAGTTCCACGTTTAATTTTATGAATCACAAAAGAATCTTCCGACTTTAGCACTCTGAATAATTTCCACTGAAAGTCTTTGTTCAAAGCTTTGATGACGAAGCACTTATTTTCCAGAGAATATAAATTATTCTTAAATAAAAAAAAAAACTCCAAATTGGCACAACAGAAAATGCTTCTCATGTCTTGAAGGTGCTTTAACGACTGAATTAGAAAACAGTGGTATTGAGTATTAAACCCTACTAAAACGTCATTTCGACACTTATGATAGGTCGCATGATTACTATACACAAGGCACTGGACACGTGCGCCCAAATGTTGATGACACAAGGTGATCACGCAAGTAATGTATGTATGACCTTGATACTGACCAATCATTTAAACTTCATGTAACCAAGTGTCTGAACGAGGTCTGCTAAAAATAGTGCTAATGAAATACTTTTCAGTTCTGTACAAACAGAATGTACTTAAAAAAACATATCGAATCCCGTGAAAATAATCATTACAATAAAAATGTAATGAAACAAAATTAAAATAAAAAAGAATTTTAAAACTAACTAACACAAGCAATTTAATTACATATTCGTAACACACTACTGCTTATAATATATATTTTTCTTATCATTGTAGACCTGCATTGTACCTATGTGGTATGATGGTCCAACATTTGGACATTGCTGCTAATTTTATGTTTTTCTTGTCATGTGTCTTCTTCTTGTGAGTTGCAGTTTCTTGATGAATTTCACTTTTTCTATTTTAGAGATTTTTATACACCAACCATAAGGGGGAGTATTATTTTGTTGTCCATCTGTCTGATTTTGGTTTTCACATAAATATTAAGTTGTACACCATCTACAGCTACTAAAGTGTGTGAATGCCTTGCACCTAAGGTAAGGAAAACCTGTATCAATTACAGACTCAGAAACTCCAAAGTCAATGTCACTGACTATTAAAGAATGGTTTATGCACTATAACTAGTTTTCCGAGATCTACAGAAAACTAATCTTATGGAGTGTGGATAGGTTGCATGTGATATATACAAGACCCCTATCAATTTGGGATCCGTAGGTAAAATGACAATTTGACTGTGTTATGTATATTTAATTTAATTGTTTGTTTGTTAGTTTCAATTTTTTTTATTTCATTACATGTTATGTAACATTATTTGCTGGACTTGACCTTGTCTAAAATTGAGTTCACTTCTACTTGATCTGATTGACTTTGTTTTATTTTTTATAAATTTTATTTATGTTAACAACTAATAATAGATTCATTATTTTCTATGTGTATGAGCTAATTAACCGAATTGTTATTCAGGTAAACTTGTTTATTTGGGTCAGGGTTTTGGAGATTCCAAAGTGAATTTTGTGTGCTATTTTGTTGTAAGTAAACAAGGCTCATTAGATCATTGTAGAAGGTTATTTTCTATTAGGTAATGGTTGTTTTTAGAAAATGCTAATTGTGACCTTGAGGTCAAGCAGTGAACTATATTATCTTGTGACTGTGAGGATTTTACCGGTTGTGCTTTAACATCTAGCACTTTAAGTTGTATTATGTTGTGACCAGTTTGGGCTGAATTTTATTTACTTCAGATTATTTCAAGTGATTATTTTCTCTGGAAATACAAACGTGCTCTGACAAAATTCTTGGATAAAGACATTCATTGGAATTTATACTGAATTCAAACCTGGAACAACATTTCTGTGACTCAACAAGAGACTGTTGACACATCAGTACTTCGCAGGCCATAACAGACGTGTCATCGCCTTCAGTTTTGGAGCTCTTTGGGACTTGAACTGAATTTTATTCAGGGCCTTTTATTACTAGGACTTGTGACTTTAATTCTTGGATTATTTTTGGATTTAATTTGCAATACCGTAAGTTCTTTTTTCTTATTTTTCACTTTGTATTCTAGGGAAATAAATTATTTGTTAAATTTTACAAAGCTCGTTGTCTTCACTCTTTTCTGTTACTTATTTTAAGAGCATAGTCTCGTAACAACTGTGACTAAATAATGAAAACTTGTTTCTGCACAAGAAAATTAGTTTTCCATTATCTATCTTGATCTGTGGATAACTTGTACTTCGGGTGTGGAAGAAACGTTTGTAGGGGATAGTGTCTAAAGACCAAAGTTCAAAGTCATGGTGACTGCAGGAAGAAAATTGGATTTTAAACAATAATATTAATTCTACAACACATACCTTAAGCAAATTGTGTGGATGGCTTTCAATTGGGGTAGGGGGGAAAGGCATGAGTTTTGGAGTCGAAATGTCAAAGCTAATGTTGTTTATAATTCACCACCTCTTTATCATCATTTGTATCATTAAGGTCAGTCTGGTTGTTGCTGTTGCTGTAGTTAATAATTGGTCCCTTGTATATTATAGCAGAATTAGGAATTTTGTTTTTAAACAAGAGCAACACTTCAGTCATGTTCAGTCATCATCATCTTCTCAGTTGTTATAGGGAATAATATGAGAGTATTATTATTATTATTATTATTATTATTTAATGATTGTTCCGTTGCCATTATTAATTTAACATATATGAGAAGATAAAAGAAGAATTATAATCAGATATTCTGACATTTTGTTATCACATTAATCTTTATAATGAACATATCCTGCATTGGCTGGGAAGATTCTACTAATGGCACAAAATAACACTATTACA
Organism: Megalonaias nervosa; assembly: GCA_016617855.1. Lineage (NCBI taxonomy): Eukaryota > Metazoa > Mollusca > Bivalvia > Unionida > Unionidae > Megalonaias > Megalonaias nervosa. The sequence goes on from JAECUM010035978.1 coordinate 49,346, forward strand.
TTCTAGATATAGAATTACATCTACATAAACTTTATACTTCAGGTATAAGAAATACATATACAATTACAATATTCCTTCAAGCTTACCAACTTCATACAATTATGTAATCTGTCTTTTAGAATATAATGCAAATAATTAAATATCGAATTAATTCACGATAGCCAAAGGTGTGTAAAAATTCAATATTTGAGACTAATATAAAAATGATTTTGTAGAAAAGTATTTTACTGAATTTGTTCTAAAATACCAAAATATTAGTCTCTATTACTTTAAAAAAAAAATTATTTCTAAATTTTTTATTACTGAGCATGAAGTTTGTAGTGACCTCGTCTTTTACAATAATCAATAGTATAATTACAAATAAATATAAATACAATTCAACTTTCCAATACATTAAAATACAGAATAGTAAAGAAATATTAAAATAATACAAAAATGTTGCAAACGTGCCGATCTTAGATTGAACTTTTACCTTAATATTTTACCAATAAAACTCCCAATACTGAATATACAATTTTACAAGTACATATGGTTGTTTACCTGTAAAAAGACGAGTCTTTGGGTTTCTGGTGAATCGAACTAATTTGCACACTGTGTCATCTCGCTTTATAAGCGATTTAAGATGTATCCTCGAGACCAAATAAAGACATACGTTTTGCTGAGTTTGCATCGTAGCTGATCTGGTGTGCAATTCAGCTGCTCAATCTGTGATTCCGTATCGCACACGTTAAATTTCCGTATCGCACACCCAGCCTGGAACTACTTTTACAACTTGAAATATTAAATACTAGTCAACTTATAATTTATTGCTATACATTTGATCCAGAAATGCCAACACACGTTTGTAGTTTTAAGAAATGAAGTCATATTTGGCGAAAATGACAGCTTTTGCCCTGGGAATAATGGAAGAGTACAGTAAGAAGCAACGAGCAGTTTATGTACATTTTACTGTATCTAGGCAGAGCAAATAGAGTTAGTTGATATGGACAACACTATTTTGGACAGAATTTGTGACAATGAGTTCTCATATGAAGCGGGTGTGCAAAGTGACATCATACATGAGAGAGAGAGAGAGAGAGAGAGAGAGATTAAGATCGAGTACTTGGCCACTGAAATCTTATATTGAAATTTTTTAAAATAAGGACAAAGTAA
>JAECUM010035979.1:0-26032 GCA_016617855.1 Megalonaias nervosa
TATATCTGACCTATTAATATCATTGACATGGTCTTAACATGCATGTTATATTCTGTCTTTCTTTGTTTCAGTTAACAAATGCAAGTCTCATTCATGGCACTATTGGCTAGTTAAGACATGACTAGATCTATTAAGCATCAAAGCATCCAAATTTCCTCTACATATTGATATTGGAAATCGTCAGTAGCATTTTTCAGACATCTGATGGACACGAAAGTGAATTTTTTGTTGAGTTTCAAGTGGCATTTTTTAAAATAAAATTATATGTGAGTTATTTCACTTCTCATCTCTTCCAACAGATTAGATTGCTATGGTTCTGCTCTACCGTTTTGTAATTTCCTTGGGATTTAATTTTCAAAGAAAAACGTTTCCTACGTTTTCTTCACTGGTTATCATGGTTATTTATAAAGACCTTGTGTGTTGCTCTCAAAAGACTGCCAGCTCAGTTTGCTTATTTTTACTTCTTTTACTTCAAAGGTAAATTGGAAACAAAAATAAAAGCAAACACAATCTAACAAATAACTTTTTTAACTTTTTATATCTGTTAAAATTTATTTATTGCACTTTCAAAGGCTGGTATTGCCTACTATAACAAATTTAATTTTCCCTTTGTTAATAACTGCTAATGTTGGTGTACTCATTTTCAAGCACTTGCGAGCAACCATTTTGATCATTCATTTGCTTTAACTAGCGCATAGTTTCTATAATTATAACCTCTAGAGAACAGTTCATGAAAATAACAAAGGTATGCCAACTTTCTCACAGTTGTGTGTTACAATGCAACAACTTCACCTTATACTGATTACTCTCTCAGCAATACAATCAAACCGTAAAGCAGAACCTATGCCCTGTATTTGCAAGTGGTCATGAGAAAGAATTCACTGTTATTAATGTTTGACATGGTTTCTATTATTCCCTTTAATATGAGATAATATACAATTTATAGATTAAATTTATTTGATAGACCTTCAACTCCAACTGCTCAGATAGACTGATTACTCTTTTTGGCGCCAGTCTGCCATGAAAATAGCTGGTATCAGACTTGTAGGATGGCAGCAATTTAACATACTGATATTATAACAGTTCATTAATTCATTTGTGTTTTAAAAACCAGAATCATTTTATTGTTAGCCGTTTAAAAAATATTTTAAAATTTTCTAAATATTTTAAAATTTAAAGAATATTAATATATGGACTGAAGTTGTTACATTGAAATCAGAAATACACATTATGAACAATTCAATTCATAAATAAAGAATGTTAAAAGCATAATGTAGTGGGTTTTTTTTTTTAAATGGGTGCTATAGAACCATTTGGTATCTTGTGGAAAATATTGGCGGGTAGGTCAGATTGTCACTGAAAACAGCTTATGCTTACCAGTGCTACATGTGTCTTATTAATAGTATGATTAGATCAGCATAAATTTACTTACTGACATATAAACTAAGACAATAAACACTATTGTAACACCGCAAACCTTAGACCTATTCTTGAATATGCAAGTGTTGTATGGGATGGATAGTAGCAAGAACAGTTAAAAGAATTCAGTTACAGGCCAGTTGGCATTCTCCTTACAAATCAACTGGTGGGAAACTTTGCAAACTAATAAGAGTGACTGAAGTTCTTGACTTTTTTCAGATTAAAATGTCAAACTTCAGGAACTTTTTTGTTCAGTTACTCCAACGTCACCTGCCTGAATCCGTATTATTATCTTAGATGTTCCAGTAGCAAGAGAATTTATTAAATTGTATAGTTTGAGACAGACATGTTTGATGTGAGTTTTACTTCAAACCTTATCCTGATGTACAATGAGATACAGTACTTGAGTAATTGGGGGAATGCAGCTTATATATCAAATTATCTTCATACCTTTTTTACATATTATATTTTTACCTTCATCTTTAATATGCATTTAACAGAATTTTAAGATCTACACAAATAGTATTTTATCATGTGGTGCTTCCTGTTCATGTTTCCTTGGAAGTTTTTGACTACCTAAATGTTTTTGCAATTTTATTTGTACATGTACAATTTTTTAGAATTTAAATTTTGTATTGTGCTTATGTGGGAGTCCGAACAAATACATGTAAATTTTACAGCGTAACAGCACTGTTAGGCTATTTAGCCAACAGAGATATATATATATATATATATATATATATATATATATATATATATATATATATATATATATATATATATATATATATATATATATATATATATATATATATATATGGGTATACTTGTGATTATAACTTTGTTGTTCTAGTGAAGTTATAGATACCGATTAATATTATTTTATAAGTAATATGATGTCTGCTAAAGTTGACAAAATATGATATTAACACTTTGATCTTGTTAGTATGGAATAGAATTTATTTGCTACATCTGATTTTATTTTTTTACATCACCTGTTTAACATCTCAGATGGATGAGTAGTTTTGACTGTGGCTGATGAAATACACCAAAAACAGCATGTCCACCCTAGATATCAGACAATTCAAAATATATTTTATTTTCTGATTTATAACAGGCATCAGTAATCAGATCTTTTAACATTAATCTAAGAAAGAAATTATACATGTGGAAATAAATATGCTGTTTTTACCTTTGCTCAGTTTTATTCATAATTTCAATCTGGATGCAAAAAATATATTGAGGAAGAATAAAGCTGTTATGATGTAAAACAATGATGTAGTAATGTCCAGATGAGAGTATTTGATATATACCAGGAGTGAAATTTGACATAGCACGATCTTATTTAGCTCATATATAAATACATAATGCCAAGAACATTCAAATTCTGTTTCTCTCAAATATATCAATTTCTGAAAAAATTACTTGACCAGTTAGGCTGGAGTATTTCACACAATTAAAATAAATCTAAATCAGCTAGACTATGAACACAATTAGCGAACAGAACATAAACATTTAAGATCTTTTTATATGCTATATTTAATTGTTTAAGAGAATATCAAATGATGTCTACTGATGTAAGTGATTTATACCATGGAAGTGAGACCAGTTAGACCTTTCAGGGGAATTTCATGTCAAAAGGTGTCTGGTTTTAATACTGGGCAAAGGTGAAGACTTTTTTACAGTGCTGATTATGGCACAGTTTAAAACTTATGTAATGCATCAGGTAAAATCATAGCTTGAATTCGACTTCTGTGGTATGTCACAGTACACAGAAAGTGTTATGATACTCAAATCTTATAAATGTAATATACATAGCATAGTGGCAAATAGGACACGAGAAATGTTTGTGTTAAATATGTCTGTGTACATGTTTGTATGTATACACTATATCAAAATGAAAAATGTAATTCTTACTGCCCGAATAGCATCCCAAATGAGGAGAAAATTGCAATCTCCTATTGTATTCATCGCAACTGGAACATAATTAAGGTGGATGAATGGACATAAGTGAAACCAAATCAAAAGGAAATGAGATAATGATTCATTTAATTAAATAGAAGTTACGACTGCAATGATAAAGATTTCAGTGAATCCATTTTAAACATACTGAGTCATCTTTTGAAAGATCATAAGTACAAAAATACGGCAATTTGGTGAACATTTAATTAGACTTATTGATAATAATTATGAACTGACTAACACATTTGCCTTCAAAGTACAATTTAGATAGACGTCCTGTAATAAGGGAACTTATAAAGGAAAAACATATAACCATACAAATATATCGATAGTTTCGAAATGTCCCATAAAACAGCTATACCATGAAAGTAAATATCTGTTACAGTGTACAAAATTCAAAATTATCAAATGATGATTGTCAATATTTTCAGGACGTTATGGAATTATTCAACCTTTTAAAAACTTAAAGATCGGCATGAATTGTATGACATTAAGGAGCAATTCTGTTTGAAACATCAGACGACAATGATACTGGATTTCTAAGTGAATTTGGAGATTTTATTATTTTTGTTTGGCACATCCAAGGACTATTTAATAGCTTCAGAGAAACTAATTACAAGTGAAAAGGATATATCAAGATTGCGAAAGAAGTTGATAAATGATTAGACTGATTTCAGCTATCTAAGCAATTAAACACAACGAAAGACGAAGAATTCAATACATAAATCTAAAACATTATGCCAGTCTGGGTTTAACACTGAAGAAGATGCCAAGAGTTGTCTCATTTCAGCTTAAATTTTTAACACCTTTATTACATAAAGAATGTACAAAATTAGAACCTCCCGTTTAGTTTTATCGAGCTGATTTCCTTCCCACTTCCTTGAACAGTACATTAATTTATTGGTCCAGTGCTTCATTAAGACATATAAATTTCACTATCTTTTCTTTTGTACACAGGTGTAGCATTTTCATTGATTAGTCCTTCACTTACATCACAATTGTTTTAAGTGCAGACGTTTTGTAATTGTTATAAATGTCTAACTCGAACTTGTTGAGGAGTTATCATTATTAGATAAATTATTGTAGTGATGGCCTCTTCTGTATCATGAATTTGTTCATAGTAGTCATCTTCCATGTGGTATTCATGCACATCGGAATCATTACAATTTTTGACGAACAAGAATATGAGCAGAAATTACAGCCTATGAGACATACAAGGAAATAACTGGTAAACCTTTCCTTGATGAGCCGTTGGGGAAAAAAATTATGGAAAAAGAGGAAAACCTATGAAAGTTTCTTAATGCAAGAGCGGCAAAAATATCAAAGTCATTCAGTAATAATGGAAGAATTGTCTATAGTTAGTAAATTTGTAACCACTGAAAATTTAAATAAACTGCTAAGTTAAAAGAAGATTACATAACATCAAATGTCATCAGATGCTTTACCGGATTACTATCATTCATGTTGTGGTAACCTCTATCTGCATGTTGTTCTAGCTTAATAAAACTACACAAAATTAATTTTAAAAGGGTCAACAGATAAAATAGAATTTTGAAAATCAAAAATTATAGATATTAAAGATACTTAAGATATTAATATGTTCACTAGCAGGAGCGAAATTTGTTGAATTCTTTCTTGTATTCAGTTATATTGACCATTTATAGCTCAACAGATACCACCAGACAGAATAATTAATTAAATTGAATACAATTAATGTTAGTGGACCTAAGGATAATTGTGTTTCAATTTCAAAACAAGCCACACAAAATGAACAAGGTGATGAAATCAATGCATCTCACACAAACTCCAGCCTAAGACATTAACTTGCAGCATAAGGCCTGCGTCTTGGTTTTATCTAGTTACATTTACATCCTATGGGGTGGTCTAAAAACTGTTATCCACCCCGTGCCCTGGAAGAAGTTACACATGCCTGGTCTACGATTTCTGCTTCACACCTTTAACTAGGGAAGAAAATACCGGGCGAACCTTCGAGGTATCCAACATTACAGCTTCCCTTCCGGTTGGTGTGAATCATCGAAATTAAGATTTATTTCGTACAAGAACTTAAATATTACATAAGTGTTGGGAAAATGTATGAAATAACATCGGAATTTTTGTTGACTTTGCTGAGATGAGCTTATGTTGGAATGGGGGTAATAACAAACATAATTTATTGTCCCTTTCGCTTTCATGCTACTATTTTTGCCATGATTTGAAGCTGAAGCCTTCACTAAAATGTTGATAAAGAAAAAAAATTAAAAACGTGAGGAAACCATAGCCTCTGCTATAAGTAAGTCAACTTAGATTTATCGAATTGTTAATAAGACAAGAAGCGATAATATTGACTTTTTGTGAACGAAACTCATCGAAGCTATCTTGCAACAGAGTACGGAGGCTTCCCGATCATCGACCTACTTGCAATATTTTCAAGGATAAAGTAAAGGACCTGGGAACATCATTACCTTCTCACTCACAGTTGGTATACAGCTTCTTAGAATACTTTGGTGTGTGCTAATGATGAACTTCCTCATCGACAATCAAAAGACGTTCCAGCCTTTGTCATCAACACGCATGACAGTCATAGTCTAGGAATCCACTCGGTAGCCGTCTTCTTTCCCAATGACCACAGTAGGGTCCCCTCTCCCACATAAACGACATTCGACCCCTAAAAACAACAGACTACTTTATAGACCAGCAAAATATGCTACAATCAATTCTAACCTCTATGAGGCTCGGACAGTTGATTATTGGCCCATAACACCTACTCTCTCTCTCTCTCTCTCTCTCTCTCTCTCTCTCTCTCTCTCTCTCTCTCTCTCTCTCTCTGATCTCTGCTTCTAATAAACTTATCCTGTACTCATTCTATGCTAACAAATCATGCATATACTACCGTTACTAAAAAGCAAACAAAACAAAAAACAATACCCTCCTTGTCTTCTTTAGTATGATTCTGGTATCGGAGAATAGCCGGGGAATAAGAAAAGTAAACTCTCAACCTTAAGAAAACTTAACAATAAGGTGGTCCTATGCCCAGACCATCAGGCCCAGCTGCTCATGGTGGCAATGACTGGTTCACTTATAGCACATCAATTATATGACCCTCTAATCTGACCCCCAAACTGTAAGAATATATGGTGGTCAAAGTACAGACCATCAGGCCCCACTACACAAGATGGAAATGATTGGTTCTCTTACAGCGATCTGACCACGGGACCAGCTAATATGGCCACAAAAATAAGAATATAATGTGGTCAAATCCCCATACAACCAGTGCCAACCGCACAAATGCGATACCTGATTATTTACAAACCCCAAAATACATAGATAAGCAATGGCATCAACAGATTCGCTAGACGAAACTCGGCTCAATCATTAAACAGTATAAGGTGGTCATAAACCTAAACCATCGGGTCCATTCACACAAGGTGACGCTGATTGAATGAAATCAGAAGGTCACTACAACCCAACAAAAAGGTGCAATTGCTTTTAAATTTAGACAAAATATGCTTTTACTTCTTGATATAATCCGATACACAACATAACTCCTTTTCCAATAATACTACACTAATTAAACCACCAAAACGTACAAAGTTCTTATATTCAAAATTCAAAATCTAGATGCAAGACAACATTAATCTTTGGAAAAATAATACAAAATATTTAACCCTGGATAAATAGCAGCCATCCGGTGACATCATGATGCCCCTTCTCTTCTTTTGCCTCTTCCAGACATGGTGCATACATAAACGTGTAGAATGGGTACTGATTACCCATTTGACGAGAAATCAAGTTGTACACAGCGCGTACATTACTCTGTCGCACGTGGCCTAATGGCTGCACGCGACTTGAATTAAAGATCAATTAATCAGTCAGTCAGTTTTACCATCACTGACTTGTCAGCAAGTATGAATACCAGTGGAAAACGAGCCAAGCCCTCGTTCACATGTACGGGCTAATGGTACCTCCTAAACCAGGGCAGCTTGGACAAGAAACTGAGTATTTGCCTAAAAATGGCAAAAGACCTAATAGAAGCCGTTTGAAGAGAAGAACTGCACAGAGAAAAGCAAGAATGGATAGAGAAATATAAACAAAAATAGAAAGGGAATATTATCAATACTTCCTTAGATGGCATCAGCAACAGCTTCGAGAAGATGAGGAGAAGGAGGAAAGGAAAATTTCAAAATATGAGGATACTAATTTTAGGATCATATCATGGTGGTATAGTGGAACAATTGGTGAGATCTAATCGTCCTGGATATCGTCATTAACATCAACTATTCAGGACAAAAACAAATGAACCTTTTCATCGCTGGGAAAAGTAGTTCATTTTTATCCAACCAAGACCGCAAAAATTTAATGTCACATATACTTGGCACTTTTCATTGTTATTCGGAAAAACAATGTACACTATCTTCGCTAAATTCCAATGTAATATCGAGTATAAAAATTTATGACTGAATTGCATTTTTTTTCTTAATTACAATATGTGATCTACACACAGTTGGCAGCAGGGAACAACCCGGCTTACATAACTGGGCAAACTTTGATTGATAGTACGTTTGGGGTCTCTGGTTGAACCTTTTCCTCCTTTGCCTTGCCCAGCTAGTGTGCGGCGCATACCAAGAAAAGCCCAAGACCTGTGCTTTCACACTGTACTAATTTTGAAACATGCAGTCCATTTATTAAAGGCATCTACTGAGATTCTCCCATTCGCACGCGTTGATGTAAATCGACAAAAAATAGTGTGCTGTGCATCCAATAATCAACCCTCGAAATCAATGCTTGCATGCCAGATAGGGGTAAAATCCCGGAATTCGAGAGGTGGTCTATTCCATTTTGACAAGGAGACGCACGTGGCCGAGTGGCCGAAAGTGTAGTTAATTGATGATCAGTCAGTCAGTCTTTCTACCACTGTTAACTTGTCACTCCAAAGGAAATGAAAATTCAGAATAAGAGTGGCATTTTAAACGAAATCTTGGAGTACATGCAGTATATGCATCAACTCATAGACCAAGTGTGAGATATGAAACTATATCCCAAGAGAAATAATGATGTAAATAGCATGTTTCAAAACATCTACCGGATAATATGACTGGGTGGGGCATGATGATACCTGTCTGGAGCATAACATCACAGTGACCTGCCACACTGCAGACATCGTAGCGATATGACTGGAAAATTGTTATAGCTACGTTAAAAATCCAAATTACACACGCGCGCGCGCGCACACACACACACACACACACACACACACACACACACACACACACTTTTCTTTCGATAGCTGGTGTGGAGTTTTGGCCACTAAACACGGCGTGTTGGATATCTAAAATGGGTTTAAGATAGTAGTGAAAAAGTGGGTGATGGATAACAATGAAAACGTGGGTCTTGAATAGTTATCAAAACATAGCTCTTGAATAGTATTTAAAATGTGGGTCTTGGACAGTAATTAAAAACTTGGTGTTGGATAGTAATTAAAAAGTGGGCGTTGGCCAATATTCTAAACGTGATGTGTTGGAATGCTATCAAGGATTGGATGTAGATCAATAACTGCTGCATTGTACGAAAAATGTCATATTACATTCCGTAATGATAAATTACCCCATAATGTTAATTTCCCGTAGATACCCATATCATCCCATAATGTTAATTTCACGTGGACACCAATACAGGCCCCCAATGAAATCATACGGCGTAATGTTATGTCCGATAGACACCCCAGTGGCATCCAATATAAATCTATGGCGTAATGCTAATTCCTGCTGACATCCCAAGTGAAACATATTGCTGCACAACAAAGTATACAACATGCTGCTGACAGCATAGATGTCAGCCTTTCAGCCTCAGTCTTAAATACCCATTTTGGGCCATATGTTCCGCGAATTTTAATCTACGGCGTATTGTTAATTACCGTTTGAGGCTCTATCGTCCCATATTACTTTATATCTGTGCAATAATGGTGCTGATATGTGAGTGATGGTCGATAAAAAATTCTGTATTAATAAGTTTGATAAGTGCCGTGGCATAGGGTTCTGTGGCCCAGCCATCTTTTGATAAAATTATTTCACTGGACTGGGGTGGTTGTATATTTTTGGGAAACTACTTTGAACAAAGTTAGGGTGTTGCTTGTAAAAATGACTTTGGTGGAAAGTGAGATGTTTTTGTCCGATTTGCAACTATAAGGTGTATGCATGTATGCGTGTATGTATGTATGTATGTATGTATGTATGTTAGAGTTAATTGTTATTTTACTGTTTATAGTCTGTAAAATAGATCTAATGAGATAATGTTTCTTATTAATTAATTACAAATCTACTTTGAATAAAACTTCTTCGTTCTCTATTGATAATTTTGATATACGCGCTAGAACATACTTGACGTCCGGTTCCTGTATCGGAAAACATGCGTTTACTTAGGTCTTATCCTTCGTCTTGCTTTACAAGTGTTTCATTTCGTCATCACCGAATTTCTCAAAATGAATCTTGGAAAATCTTGGGAATAAATTTCAAAATGTTATTGGTTATAAGTATTTAGTTTATTAACAAAGATAGCAAGCTAGAAGGATTTTCTTTGCTATCAAAGACAAAGGTCTAATAGGATTAAAAATAACCTGAGTCAATCACTAACTGGTTTGAGTCAGATAGCAGTGTTTGATTGGCTGAATGCCAGGGATGATGTCATGTCGAAATATCAATTGCCTAAAAGAACTCGCCAAGAAATTTGGATACTGCAACATACCACAGGTTTTTAAACTCAGCATGAGTTTACTCCGTTGAAAAGAATCATAGACGCCAAATTCACGCTTGAAAATCACAACTTCCCGGAAATATATCTTAGGTCATAAAACGTGGGTAAATTTCGTGACGTTATCAGCCGTTATTTGGCGTCTCCTTTACAAGCACTGCCTCATTCGATCTAAGTCAGTGACTACTTTTGTTGTTAAACATATTACAGTTTCGAAACAAAAAGCAAGTCATTATAATATGTGCTGAATTGTTTAAAGAGAAACCAGTCTATGACATCTTCAGAACATTTTTTAAACATTACTTTTAAGCGGTTAATGCTTAAAATAACTCGTGCGATGATTTCTTGATGAAAGAAAAAAAAAGAGCTTTCATCTTAACTCAATGAGGGATCAGCCCAAAATAGTACATGGATGCCAAAACACCAAAAAAAGCAGCAGAGGAGGTGAACGGACCATTTTTGTTCGAGACCTTATTTATGAAAAATAAGCCTTCCTACGAAAAGGAAATCTTAAGGTCAATAACGTTAAACTACAGCCTCTAACTAGTTAGCTCATTTTGTTACTTTTCTCTGACGCGCGTTTTTATTTTTAGGAATGTTTCGTTTACGCGCTGGTCACTCAACGCTGGTCGTTCATCTCCTCTGCTGCTGTAAATTAAACAGCCATTATAAATATTATCAATAATGATTGGAGAACCACACTCAGCTAGATTAGCTCGACAGCGACTAGATGCAATCAAAAATATTTACCTGTTCGTGATTTAGTCAAACAACAACTACAAGCTCGTCAGGAGTCTCAGGTGGAATTTGCAAAAGGTGCAGAACAATTATTTAAACCGATTGTTGAACCAACAAAGAAAATTGTTACAGCAACTGAGGCAACACAAAGAGCTCTTGAAACATTACCTGTTGATATTTCTGGCCGTATTCAAGCAGCTCAACCACAACCACAGTCACAACCAAAACCACAACCACAACCAAAACCACGAACCAGAACTAAGATAATAGATAAATTTACACCTGAAGGTATTGCTGCTATCAAGGACCCAAAGCAAGTATTTTGATATTGCTGCATATGGATATGATGAAAGACAAAAATATGTAAAACCAGAACATATTAAATCTCTAAAACGTGCTGATTGGATCAAGGATGTATATCGCATCACTACTGATACTCCGGAAATCAGATCTAATGAAGATACTAGAAGTTTTAATAGATTTGATGAGATTGCGTATGAGCATATGAAAAAGCTAAACAATTTGAATTACCATCACCACCACAACAACGAGAACAACCATCACCGCAACAAGAACAACAATTTCAAGAAATGATCAAAACGATTTCAATCACCATGACAACGACAACCAGTCAAAATAACAGAGGAAGAATATCAAGATCCTGACGCAACTGGAAGTGGTTAGGAAGTGGCTTTATTACTTGTCCCAATAACGTCCTTGCTGATGTTGATCGACTAGAAATTCTCATTGGAGGAAAACGAGCTGGCAATAATTCCCCAGAAATCATTAATGAAGCAGCTGATATTTGTCAACGATTATTTACAGGTGGTGTTATGGATATTAATGTGTATCGGTCTCTCATTAATGAAATTAGTGACGATTATCATAGTGACTAAGTATGTAATTAGATGCAATTAGTGATAAAATCACTTAATAATGATATGATCATACACAATACTCATAGACCAACCATGGTCAGGGTAATAAATTCACGATTACCAGTATACAAAACGACCTACGGAGATGGACTAGGTGATGTTGTTCAAGGTCTATTTAGAAGGATAGTCCCAAAAGCAATACCGCTTGCAAAGCAACTATAAATGAAAGCTATTAATGTTGTTCGTGAAAAAGGTATTGGCGCTGTTGGTGATGTTGCTAGCAAAGCATTCTCAGCAATCAAGGATAGACTAGCGCGATTAATACGACGAAAACCTCAACCAGTGAAACTGGCCAGCACTGAAGTGATGCCCGCAAATGTCAGTAAAATAATAAGTCAAGCTGCTAATCAAAAACTAGCAGAGTTGGCTACCAACACTAATGTTGGGTTAGAAAAAGAAAAAAATATAACCGCTAGTCTGATAGCAGGAAGCGGTCTTCGTGTTAGACGAAGACGATAATAATAAATATGTTCAAGCGTATATCTGATCCCGCGTTTGACATGGACGCACCAGTTTTAAAAGATGAATCTGTGCGCGATTATCAATATTATTCTTATGATGCACGAGATCCAAATCAGCGTGGAGGACAAATTGAGCTGCAAGTTCAGGATACAAGCAGATATTTCTTACCCTCTGAAGCATTTATCGAGGTTGAAGGTGAAATTCTAAAAACAGATAATACTGAATACGACGCTGATGTTAGTGTTGGTTTTGTTAATAATGGTGTTATGGCGTTATTTAAAGGTGCAGCATATATCATTGATGGACGAGAGATTGAGATCTGTCATGAATATGTTGACGTTGCCACGACGATACTTGGTCTTGCGCGATATAGTGATGATTACTCAAGATCAGCTGGTCCATCAATGATGTTTGCAAAGGATACTTCTAACCACGCTGCGTATCAACAGTATGATATAGGACGCCCACAAAACCATGCTAGAAACGCCGGCGCTGATGTGCAAAATATAATTATTAATGTTGATCCAGATTTCAACTTAGGATTTAGATCACGTCGAGCAATGTTAAGCGGTGCAAGGAGAAGATTTTCATGTGCCATTCCACTATCACATATTTTTGGATTCTGTAGAAATGTCAGAAAAGTCATTTTCGGAGCTAAGCATACAGTTGTACTGTAAAAAAAAGGTACCGACGATGATACAATATGGAGACCCTCTGGTGATGCTGGTAAAGTAATTCTTACAAAACTTTCATTGTGGATGCCAGTAATGACTCCAACAATACTTGACGAAGAACATTTACTTTCTTTTATGAGTCAAGGTGGTAAATCAATGTTATCATGGTTGACAATGACCACAGATGCTGTACAAAGTGCAGTTAATGGTTTATTTACTTGGCATATAGCTTCTCAGCAAGGTGTTTCTGCACCAAGGCATATATTTATTGCATTACAAGATACTGCACGAGTAAATAGTCAACATCACAGTATAATGATATTTGATAAACTCGGTGTTTCTGAGGTTTCTTTAAGGATAAACGGACATCAAGAACCCTCCGAGGATATTTGTTGAATTTTGAGTTAAATCATGTAGCACGTGCTTATCATCGATTAATGACATTCATGGGGCGTGATCAGAATATTGATTCTGGTTTACAAAATATCATAGTTAGATTTTACAAAATTATATCCGATTTATTACTTTTCGCTGGAACATTTAGATTTAACCAGACAGTCCGTCGTTGACATACATTTTCGAGCTCATGTTAACAGAGATGTTGGAGCTGTTCCTGATTACAGAGCAATTGCTGTTATACTTAGTGATAAATCAATGTTACTTGAAGGTGTTGGTGGACGAATGAGATTTATTGATGCCCCAGTAGAAAACATGTAATTAGATCACTCATAATAATTATAAATGTCACATCTAGTTAATGTCAGTCTGACTCCTGGTCAGATTAAAAAGCTACAATCATCATCAAAAAATAATTGTGCGGCAAAAATATCACTAAAGCGAGAACAAATCGCAGGTGGTCCGAATAAGCTATCATTATCAGAACACCAGCATAGGCATTTCAATGAAGCAAAAAAATTAAATAAAGGTATAAAACTTAATCTTTCTGCGAGTGTCATTAAAGACATCGTTAAAACGGGTGGCATATTTCCACTTCTTGCCGCGTTACCAGCAATAATAGCCGCTGCAGCCCCAGCTGTTGCAAAAGCAGCTGCATTAGGCGCTGTTGGAACCGCTGCTGGAATGGCGTTAAAGAAAGCAACGGGTCAAGGAATTATGCACGCAGAAAACTTAAAAAAAAAGATCACGGGCAAAACAACACGGAAGACGTCTAAGAGCACCAAACGTGCCACAGCCGGGCCGTCTACGATTATCAGGCCCAGCATACGGTCGCGGTCTAAGATTGCCAGGGACCCCATATTCATGATACGGAAAAGGTCTAAGACTGCCCCGGTGACTTCGTCATCGAGTTCGATGATTCTTCCTATGTCTAATTTTGATTTACTTAATGCTGCTAAGCAACTGAATATAAAAAACTTTAGAGGAGTTTTTATGCGTGATCAATTACCTGCCGTTGCAATGCAACATGAAACTGGTATTATTAATCTCGATAAAAACTCTGGTCCAGGCACTCATTGGGTGGCATATGCAATTGATCCATGTGGAATTATTTATTTTGATTCATATGGACTGGCACCACCAAAAGAATTTTTAAAATATGTTAGCACAGTACGAAGTACTGCTGTGCAAAGTAAGAATTCGATGCGTTCTAAGATCTGGTATTCAACATTACCAACACAAAAATTAACGGATCCGCCAATATGTGGTCGAGAAGTACTCGCTGTACTTGATGCTGTATCAAAATCAACAACACCACCTCATAAAGTCGTGCATCAATATACTACGCTGTCACACTTAAACAGATATTAGTAAATATAATGGTAGATATTTATGGAAGATCTTCTCGCAAAGCTCAGCAGCAAGTCGATTTATCTAAATATGCAACTCTTGATCAGCTCAGAAATGAAATCGATGATTTATTAAATATCACAAGTGTGGATAAAAATGAAGTCGTTGTTTTTCAGGATAAACAAGGACGATTAAAGACAAGTAATATACAACTGTCAAATGTTCTTATACGAATTCCCACAGCGGTTATTAATAATATCGTTACTTTTGCTGATCAAGGTAAAATACAAGATTCCGGTAAGTCAGTTAACGATTTTATCAAGCGAGCTGGTGATTTATTCACCGGTACCATTATTATGAATCGAAATAAATTTATAGACCTTGGAAACCCAGCCACAGATACAGATGCAGCAAAAAAAAAATACGTCGATGATCAAGAATCCAAGTACGTATTAGTCAACGCTGGTATAATGCGTGCATTTCTCAACATGAATAATAATGGTATTAACAATCTTAGAACACCAGAATCAGATTTCGACGCTACAACGGAGAAATATGTAGACGATAAGGAAATTCCTATGACAACTTCGTTAGCTACAATCAATGATGAAATGACTACACTCAATGCTAATTTTACCAATCACGTACAAACGTTCTTAAGTTTTCGTCGAAATATAAACAGATCTATTAATGATTTTTTTTGGAAGTCCACCAAATGTTGACATAAAACTCTCCGACATTAACACGAAACTCAACGACATTGTCAGTGGAATACCTAATATTGTTCAAAAAACTAATCTGATTAAAATTCCACACGGATAAATTAAAAATATCGTGTACACAGTAGCATCAGGATCATCAACATGGATACCGCGCGATAACATTCTCGAACATACCGCAGAAGTAACTGGGTTATACAAGCTATCCGTGTACGGTTTGGAAATTACTGCGGCTACTTCATCATCACCGAATGTGCATTATAATCCTCTACTGGTGATGCTAAATAAGAACATCAAAGAAACGTTTACGTTGACATCAACGGAAATGCCCCCGAGACGTTACTGGTGGTGTCTGGAATTCGTAGCTGAAACCCTCTATTAATTACTTAATTAAATGACGTTGTCATTGTATAATGAATCAAGTGACGGAGTCACTTATCGACGTTCAACGTCACAGATACAATCAAATATGTGAGTGTCAAACCAAACTAAAAAATATCATCGACGATTATACAGTAAAAGTAAAAAAATATCGCAGACGTATGGTTGTTATTGATATAATTGTTTACTCAGTTTCTGCTGTTATTGCTGGAACCGGATTATTATTATCAACAATAACAATGACAGCATCTGCAGTTGTAACAACTGTCGTTTCAACTTCAACGATTTTTGCAGGCATTCTCAGTATTATAGCTAAGAAGATATCTACATGTACAAATGATAAATTTCACGAGTATATAATAAAACTACACACAGTAACAACATCTTATTCTAAACTATTATCGTATCTTTCGGCGTACCTCAGCGATGGTAAAATATCTGATGAGGAGTTCGCAACGATAATGAAAACCTATAATGAAGCATTTAGAATCGCTAGCGATTCTAGTGATAAAGTAACTTGTGATAAAGTGGAAAATTGAATTCCCGAGAGAGAACGCTCTGTGTTCTATTAAAATATTAATTAAATAACGGAGTATTTTAAATAATGTCAGCGTTAGAACTATTACAACAGATAGTCACTAATACAACGCCGTCAAAAACTACTATGATATCATTAAGTTCGACCAATCCTGAATTTAGCGTTAACTTTCCAACTGCAATTCCAGCAAGTGAAATAGCATTAGCACAATTACATGTTTATCATAGCTGGCCAAATATCAGGTCAAAATCATTTGGTGGACTACCAGCAAACAATTCACTTGTATTTGCAAATAAGAATAAACCTGATGGAACTCCTGATTGGCAAGTTGTTGGAATTTCAACGGGCAGTCATCAAACAGAACAGATTAATGATGAGTTCCAACGCAGAATTAAATTTATTACAGGAAAAGAATCCAAAATAGCAATCACTGTTTACGAACAAACATTATCAGCGGCGATTGAAATAAATTCCTCTCATTATGTTGTAGATATTTATCAAAGTTCAAACAGATCTGTGTTAGGATGGCCTGATGTTCCTCCCCCAGACCAAAAGTCAAATGGAATTCCAGAACCAGCGCGGGAAGAATTTAAAACAAGCGAAAAAAAATATATAAAAAAATCCAGAATATCTAAGTAAATTTCTGTGGGTACCCGCTGATCGATTAGAATATTATCAAGAGCTCTATGGTAGAAAATTATATATTAGAAGAATACACTTATATAAATCTGTTAATAGAGAAATTCACATTAATGAAGAAAATTTAAAATTATGGTCCGACCCAATTAAACTCAAGTACGAACAATCAGTTAATAAACTACGAAATTCATTTTCTTCTTTATTACAATATTACAGCAAAGACGTAAAACAACAGATAATTGAAACAATAAAACATTTAAACATTATTGTGATAGATTTAAGACTTATTACTGATATAATTTTACACGCTGTAAGAGAGCATAGGGGTGTTATATATTTTGATGATAGTGATTCTATTTTAGACTGGGATATGATGAAAAATTTGTATATTAAACATTACAAAATAACGGAAGAACAATTAAAAACGTTTATAATACCAGGATTTGACAATACCGATATGAAAAAATCAATCACTGATCTTATTAACGAATATTTTCCAAAAATACTTGAATCATAGAAAAAAATAACCCCGCCACCGGTTATTCTTAAACATAATAATGATCCATACGGTGGAGGCCGTCATATCTCGCCGGGTATTGTTAATATAACATCAACGATCGCAGTCAATCTAGTATGTGATGTAATTGATGGCAGCTATCAAGTAGATCTTTCAAAGTCTAGCCACCGCAGTGGCACTGCGGAGCAAGGATATATATTATATTCATTCAGTCCTCAAGCGCCACCCGGGTGGTTAATTGTATCTGAACCAATTAACCCCGTTTATCTAAGTGTACATAATCCGTTATTATCAAGGATACATTTCAAACTTACAGACCAAATAGGACGTATTTTGGATTTGCAAAATGAGATTTTAAGTATTAATCTATATGTGAGATCATAGAGCGTTATATCGCAAAAAAAAAAATATATCCGAATCTAACTCGGATCAGAATAATTTTTTTTTACTGGGGTAAATCGTAATTATCAGAATAAAATATTATAAATAAACTGTCAATTTTGCCAGGGATTTTGTTTAGCCATTATCACATTAACTCCACCTTCACTTTCATTTTCACAATGCTCTCTTAACTGTCTTATACGAAAGTTCACAATCTTTTTCTGTTCGTATTCATGAGATAATTCTAGCTTAATTTTATCAATAGCTTGTGAGAGAGGTACAAACAGCTTTACCTGATTATCTGTAACTGTTGCCAGCGACTGTAACATTGCCTGCTGGATAAACTTCATGAATTTATAATCAGATGGCAAAGTGTATCTGTTCTCCAATTTCCGTTGTTCTAATGATTCAAAATCACACAGAATTTTTTCAGGATTAAGATCATCAGATATATTTATACCGTTATGTTGTAATTTTTTAATCGCAGAAATAATAATAATATTTTCGGAATTCATTATATTATAAATGTTTGTTTAATATAAAAATTAAAATCAGAATAATATTAATAAAATAAAAATAATAGTCCTTAAGGACTGTTTCAAGATGATTATATACATATGATTATGATTATATACATATGATTATGATTATATACATATGACTATATCTTAATTAAGGATAACCCCATGTGATCCCCTAGGTTGCCAAACAACATCCTAGCAGGATCAGAGGTCACATATACACTTAATTCTAAGAACTTAACTAACTTATCCTAGGACAGCACAGTTTAACCCCATGTGATCCCCTAGGTTGCCAAACTACATCCTAGCAGGATCAGAGGTCACATATAAACTTAATTCTAAGAACTTATCCTAGGACAGCACAGTTACATATAAAATTATTTTAAAGACAGTACTACGGGCCTTCTCTACGTTCAATACAAATTTGCACACTCCCCCATCATAATCAACGCAGGGAATGCAAAACTGCACCCACCAAGTGACATGGTGGGAGAGTGTACAAATTTTATATTGAAACATAGACGGGCTAGTTGACGCCCCAACTAAAGAAGAGGATTTTGGCATAATATCGCCTTTCGCCCGACAGTATGCCGGTCACAAGAATCGAACCACGGACCTTGAGTACGAAAATCCAGCACGTTAGCAATCGGCCACCGGACTTCAATATATACATAATGAAAATATTATTATATAGTTAGCGTGCAAGTATACAGAATAAAATCACAATTATTGTAAAATGTATTGTAGATTTCTTAATAAAATCACAGTTATTGTAAAATGTGAATTTATTTTCAGTTTCCAAATACTTGGAGAAACTACATACACAAAACCCACATTTCTGCCGAGTTAAAAGTCTGTATTAATCAGACGTTGCTAAGGATACTAAAATAAAATCGATAGTTATATGAACACGCATGCCATACTCATTTCTAAAAATAACCTCATGTATACAATTCACTGCTGAGATATATTAGCCGATATAATCTAACACAGATAATATGTGACTCAGGTTATCGGATTAGCTTGTTCTTATTAAATGTGTTTCTGTGTAATAGTAACACAAATTAGCTACATTCAATGGACTTCTTGGAAACATTAGTGTCCTATGGGACATTCAAACTGTATAAATCTCTATTGTTGTGTTATACATGTATTTTGAAGACAAATGGATTTTGCTGCTGACTAGTGTACAACACAATTACATATCATTTTTATGAACGATATATTTATTTATGGACGAAATAACACATACAATAAGGAAAGATATATCGATACTTACTCAAAACAATGTGGGTTCCATTTTGACCAAAATTCAAAATATATTGCTGTCATTAGTACAACAAGTACGACAACTGCATGATTTACTAAGTTATGCTTGACGGAGTTGTCTCGCTTAATCATCTGATACCATAGGAACATACGCGAATCTGACTTTTCGTCCAAATCTCACTGAAAAAGCAGATTTTGTGATATTATCTGCCACGCATTTTACTGAAGGTGGTACTATGTTAAAATATTTACCAGCAAACTTAATTGATTTAAATATAATTTCTTGGCCAGTCTCTGTATTTACAGATTTAACAGCCCTTGCGTATCGTGCGCCGCCAGAATTTCCGGACTTGCAATTTTGACTTTGTGTAACAATTCGCAAGTTATCAAGCGAGTTATCAAGTTTATTACCACTGATGCGATCGATTACAAGTCCATCTTTAATGACCCCATAAAAACATTCGTAGATGAATCTATGTGAGAAATAACTTTTATTTCCACTGGTATTAAATCTAAAATAACCAAATTTATCAACATTACCGACTGGTTTCTTTAATCTACAGTGCCTAATTACACCATCACGAGATGCTTCATAATTTGTAATGATTGGATGCGTTACAAACTCATTTTGCTCCATTTATATACTAATATTATTTGTTTAAATCATTATTTTGAAAATCTAGCTAGATAATCTTCTTCGGTTTTTATAGGAGATTCATCTGAAGATGTTTTATTTTTTTTTTATTGTAATATCGTTTCAGCTCTCTGTATTTTTTACCACCACATTGCACACACAGTTGAGTTTTTCCTCTGACTCCAACACTACACCGCTCACACGGTTTTGGTCCTAAACTTCCATGTCTAACACACTGCATATGGTAGCCGCAGAATTCATTTACGCATGCTTTGTTACAAGGAGAAGTATATCCGATCATAAGGCAATTACATCGATTATTTGTTTGAATCATATACAAGAGATTAAAATTCAATTTAAATACATATTTGTCTTAATTATAATAATGCAGGAATTATCCCCAATTGAACATTCTGGAGCCAGATTTGTTCTTGACAGACTGTCGAAATATAAATTTAGTTTTTCGATGAAAAATCTAGCTTTAACGAATACAGATATAACAAAACGTATCCGTGAAGCCAAAAAGGAATTTCGCGACGATGGTGCGGCTCATGTGTGGTCGACATTCAGAATTGAAAATATTGTTAATGTAATGAATGACAAACGAGGAAGAGAGATTATTGACTACCTTGTTCAGAGATATTTTATTTTAATAAAATTTATTGTAAAGACAGACGATGACACTTGGATTATTCGTGACAAACGTGATTCTGTCCACATGCAGTCAGGAAATAATATTGTTCTGAGTAAAAATTCCAGACCAGGAATACTTACTGGTATTGACAAACCATATTACGAACGAACATATCCTGTGACTGCGGTTGTGTACGCAATATATCTGTTAAATAATAAACCTAACGTTGGGGATCTCAAATCTATGAAATTATCAAGGATAAATTGTGTAGCTGAACGGGTTACAGAACACTTCACAAACGCGATACGCGGAAACGGTTTAACAGATTTACGACGTAAAAAAATAAATACATGGGCAGAAACAGTTAAAGATACCGGAGCGTCTATCAGCGACGTTGCTGAGCTGGGAAAGAAATTTAAATTCCCAATAACAGTGAAGACGTTAACCGGAGAGATTTTGTACAAATCGAAATATGAATCAAGAGGAGCTTCGATAGATATTATTGATCATAACGCTCATGCATGGACTGTGGCAGTAACAATATTTCCATGAGACAGAACGGTTAAATTTTATAATGGTCATGTATTTGATTTTATCAGAAATATCAGTAAAATTGACCCTGTATCTGTGTGGCTGTTTCAAAGTTCGGAATATGATTATCATGATCAGTTTGTACAGTCTAACGGTGATATTTATCGTACAGAATTTCTCCACGAAGAAATGAAAAATCTTGCATTAAAATATACCTCTGATGATATTAAGGTTGGACAATTACTGAATAACTGTTTTACCGTTCCATCAGTTGCTGCTCACGCTGCTCAGGAGAAAAATTCATGGAAACCGACACGATTGGAATTTCTTGAAGCTGTCCAACACAGTTGTGTGGAATACGGACATGGTGGATTGTGGAATACTAAATACGATTATAATGACGTTATCTCAGTTGATATGGTAGCATGTTATCCTGGAAGTTTTCTTGGAATACGGAGAATGTTCTGAATACTTTAAGAGATTTGGACATCCGACACACGAGATGACCAGAGTTGTGATAAACGGACCCTTACCAGATTTTGACTTAACCGGATTCGCCTATATAGAGTCGTTCGAGTTTTACGGGGATCTCCATCCGATTGTTTATGCGTGGTTTGGAAGACATTTTTCAGAAAAATGTTGGGTTCCAATAGTACTAATACAGTACATGCTTGATGCTGGAATTTTAATGTTGTTGAACGTGAGTGAAGCAATTATATCATACCGCGTGCAGAAACAAGTTTGGTTGCCAGAACCGGATAGATTTAATATTAACGATGCTAGAAGAGATTTTTCTAATCTTAACGAAGATGATATTGTTAAAATTACTAATAATATACGTGAATGCAGGAGAGAAAGTGATGAGAAATTTGCAAAAGATCTCGGCAGAAAAATAATTGGTAAATTTACGCAAGGAGGATCATATGATCATAAACGAATGTGTACAAGATTAATCATGGACGATGCTGAGCTCGATTTTATAATTGCTGATACAACGGAGAAAAACACATTTATAAGTCGAAGTAATGCTTATTTATCAGACGGAACTAAATTAGGTACAATTATGAGCTATACTAATGTCGAGTCACCGCAGTTTACTCATTTAAGATCTTCGATGCTAGCGTATGTTTCGATAAATTTATTATCGATGATAAACAGATTTCCTCGTTATGCAGTCAGAGTCGCGACAGATTCATTTTATATAAATAAAAAATATGCGGATTCGTTAAAACAATTGCATATTCATGCATCATGGGGCGAATGGAGAATAAAACATGAAGATATAATTAGTTATTCTGAATCTGCCGACGTTGAAATTGCGGAGACATATTACAAGAATAATCAAATACCAGAGTGTCATCGGCACCATCTGTATGTGATCCTGTGGCTAGACATAAAACCGTTTATCTTTATGGGTGTGGTGGTTCAGGTTAAACAATACGCGCGATTGAATTATTTAATAATTGTTCTGATATGATTGTTTTGACACTGACACATAAACTCGCCAGGGAAATAAAAGAACGAGGAGTTAAATCATGTACATATCATAATATCTTTAGATGGTGCGGAGACGCATGGACTCCATCGCGGATGGGTGAGAAATACATTCCTAAAATTATTATCTGGGACGAGATATGCAAGGTGTCGGTAGAGGTATTAAAAATATTTCTTGATTGGCTGTCATTGAAGAATACTGCTGTGATAATGTGTAGCGATCATGGTCAACCACCACCTTTCATTGGATCGATTCCACATGAGTGGCTGAAAACATTTGTAGATTATTACGAAGAAATAACTGATGACCATAGAGCTATTGATAAATCACTAAAAGAGTTTAAAAAGTTAATAAGACAGCCAGATAAAATACAGTGTGAGATAATGCGTAAAGTAATTCCAGAAACTTCTATGAATGATTTTTGGAATTTATGGAGACCTGCTGATTTGATAGTTGCAAGTAGAAAAATAGTTCGCGATACACTTCAACAACAATTATTTACGTTACATAAAGAAAAATTTTCAATCTACCTGTACCTTTGTGTTATCGCCCAGCAGATACTCGACGACAGAATGTTGATGTTGAGATTCCTGGTAGTGGAATACAAAACCTTGTGTTAAATGATATTGTTTTAGTTATTGTTGATGTTGTTGAGAGCGCGTTAAGCATGGATAAATCGCCGTGGACGTTAGGATACGCTATAACGATTCACTCGTCACAGGGATTAACTATTACTGATACAAATATTTGGATTGTCGATGATCGTATTGAGTGGTCAAATTTAATTTATCTTGCAGTGTCTCGAGTCAGAAGAATATCGCAACTGCAAAGGGTTATCATGGATTGCGTAATAACCGAAGAAATCACTAACAACTTTGCCGATATCAATAAAAAATTAGCGAGTTATAAGCAATGTGACAAAAAAATAATCGCGATTTTAATATTGATGCTGAATTTATTATAACATTAAAACAACAAAAGAATATTCATTGTGCAAGTTGTAACTGTAATATGCTGTGGCAATATTCAAATAATAATCCAAGACAATTTACCGTTGATAGAATTAATAGTAGTCTTGGTCACACACGCGAAAATGTGATGCTGACCTGTCTTGAATGTAATCGACGTCGAGGCGCTGGACGCTGTGCAAGTTTATAAAAGTGAACGCAGTGGTCATTGTGTATCCGTAGGAATTATTTGTAATTGTTCGCGTACAAATCCACGCTGAGGAGCAGTTGAATCTAATCTGTAGATTGCAGGTCTACCTGTGGACCTTACCACGCTAGAAATTTTGTGTGTGGTCACACTCCAGATAGGATTAGTTGCTCTTTTTCTACCTCCTTCAAGTTCACCAGGTTCATATAAATATCTTACGGTAACATTACCTAGTACTGGTTGAGAGGAAGATTTACGTTGTATTGGTATATATTTTTTTGTGATCGCATTAGAAGGTTTCATAAAAGTTGCACGAGGCATTTCGTTGTTTAACGCAGCTATCACACTTGGTAACCTTGCAACCCATTCACGAGATCTCTCCATGGACTTAAAGTTAGCGGATATTTCCTTTGCGTATTGGTATCCAAATAACCGCTCAGCAAGTGTTCAATTAAATCGTTCAACGATTACCTGATCACGATGAATTTCAGTGTGTCTTCGTCTGATTTTAACGTTCTGTCGCTTCATCAACGATGATACTGCACCAAGAAATTCTTTGCCAGGATCAACTTGTAGCAGTTGTGGCCATCGTAAACCACCACGTTGATAAATTCGTTCAAACGCAGATGCAACTTCAGTTGCTGTTTTTGTTGACAGTGGTTCTGCTTCTTTATATCTACTCGCAACGTCAACGACGGTTAACGCGTATCTGTATGTGTATTGACGTCTGCCAATTTTAATGGTATCGTGTGGTAAAAACAAAATATCTGCTTGATGATCTTCATTAGGGGTACTGACATCAAAATGTGCATACTGAATTTTTTTAGGTGGACGTAGATAGATTTGCCATATTGCCTGTCGTGCTAACCACGCTGCAGAAACATCACGTGAAACTGTTGCTGCTTCAGCAAGTTTACTAATCGCTGCTTTACCTCTCCAATATCCTCTTGGGCTATAACAAACAGATTCCATTATTATGATAATAATCAGTTGATTAATTACCAGCCCCTAACATTATTTTACCTTTCATACCAGCTTTTATCAGAAAAGCAGCTAATTTTTCTCGAAGTGATTTATCTTTTACATTATTTATGGCATGAATTAATTTTATATCGGCGAGATGTCGTTGTTGTAAATCTTTACTTTTATACGCAACATCATGAATGTGACACGCTTGATCAATTGCGTTTATTGGATACTCTCCAGGTCTTGGTTGGTCTTGGTTATCGAGTCGAATATCAAGACGAGTTCCAGGACCACAATAATTATATCCAGGTATATGTTTCTCACCAGGATACTTTGCCCATGGAGCTCCTGGTAATTTACCTAATGAAGCAGCGATATCTCCCACCTGTCTTTAATGAAATAAATTTGTATTTTTTTGTACCACATTTCACACACTTACCTGTAAGTGCGCGCCTGTTATTTTTTGTTATTATTGTCGTTAATCCACTGGTATGAGTGTGTGCTCTACATTGAACACAATATAAATCCATATTATTATTATATGGATATAATTGACTTCTCAGCGACACGAAAACAAGAGCAAGTCAAACATCATCCAGCGCTACCAAATTCTATCAGAGCAATCATACTTGGACCATCTGGGTCTGGTAAAACGCAATTATTACTTAATCTGATAATACGATGGCTCAAGTGGGATACATTATATTTAGTAGCACCATCTGTAGATGATCAACGATCTTACGAAGTACTTAAAGATTTTAATGAAAATGCAAAGTCGTTGACGTGTCCTGATAATGATGCTATTGATTTTATTACCGATATCGATGAAGCTCCATCCATAGATGATCTTGATGGATGTATCAATAATCTCGTAGTATACGATGATGTAATGCTGGACAAACAATCCAATCCAGCTCGGATATTTTCGCGAGGCCGTCACAAAAATACAAACGTGATTTATTTAACTCA